>MU223489.1:1109437-1150375 GCA_018584345.1 Thuja plicata | reverse complement strand
TATATATATACATATATATATATATATACATATATATATACATATATACATATATATACATATATATACATATATATATGATAGGGTTAAAAATCTTGTCCTCCCTCTCTCTTACATACATGTAATAGAATAAATTTGTTGTATATGATGAATACATTATTTTTATTTATATATGTATATGGATATGTATATAGAATAAATTTGTTGTATATTATGAATACATACTTTTTATTTATATGTATATGGATATGTATATGTGTATATGTATGTTTATATGTGTGTATATGCATGTATGTCTATATATTATAAATGACTTTTTGGTATATTATTTTAAGAGAAAGATATGAAGATATGAAACATCAAAATCCAATCATTAAAATGTCTCAAGGACCATCATGGCATTTTATGTATTTTTTTATAATGACAAAATTTTGTCCTGAATTGTTTACAGTTCATTCATACTTTGGTAGAATCGATACATCCCGACGGAAGTTCCCACGTTGCCTTGACCAATGTCTTCTAGAGCGATGGATACCTCAATATTACCTTCACCAATTTGTTTCTCTGACGCGTACCTGAAATTTTATGAAGTACAATTCAATGTGTTCTGCCCATAAATAGACAGAATTGCATGTATATAGACGGACTTTCTGCAACCCATTCTTGTAATTACTTCATGGCAAGGATGTTTGCGCTCTTTTGTGGGCTTTTGTTTTGGATAGGAAGCTTTGGATATGCACAGCCAACTGGGTCACCAACTGATGGTTTTACTCAGCAGCAATTAACTGACGAAAATATCGAGATACAAAAGCCATATGATAGAAACCTCTCGGAGCGTTATAGCTTCATTGATGGCGTGCATGACATGTGGGTTTACACATATGACAAACCGCATAATCTCAGCAGCAACACCCGGCCCAGGACAGAAATACGCATCAAGGTTAGCGATTTATTTTTATTCCATCATCTTCCTCTAAAATTTATATAAGATGCCATTATATGGTATTTTGTTTGTTTAATTCGGGGCGGTGTATTGCAGGGAAAGAATTATAAAAGCGGGGTGTGGCAATTTGAGGGGGAGGGATATGTTAGAGAGGGCTCAAATGGAGTATGCGTGATGCAGATTCATGGCTCTGTGCAGGGGCCCGCCACTGTGATAATGTTAGATGTTGTGGATGGAGATCTAAGGCGATACCATGACCAGTTGGTGACAGCAGATGTTTATGATCGCTGGTTTCATCTGAATGTTATTCATGACACAGACCAGAGGATAGCGACTGTGTTCGTGGATGGGAAAGAGACTTTAGCGGTTAATGTGAGTGGTGGTGATAGCTATTATTTTAAGTGTGGTGTCTACGCTAATACCAACTCTTCGTTTTGCATGGAAGCCCGTTGGAGAAACATCAAACTCTGGAGCAAGTAATAGGTATTTGGAGTATTCTATGTCGTGTGTAATAAGAGTTGACTACCTCTCTACCAAGAGGAGTTACAAATAAGAGAAATCTTCATGTGTGATTGTCACAAAGATTAATGATCAGATTATAACTACTACTGTTTTCGCTGCATGAAATGTTTTAGAACTTGTTCTAAACTTATATATTATGGATAATATATATTTAATATATTTCAAATGGAGAAAATCGCAAACTCAATTTGAGATTTAATATGTTCATCTCTACTTTTTTTTTTTTTTTTGGTCATCAAAACATCCTCCCACCCACAAAAGTTGATCTAAAATTGGTGGTCACAAAATAGAATGATATCATAAAATGAGCACTTTCATGTCTCTCTTACTCGGTTTTACTATGATCACTTGCCCCTCACATTCAACCTCCCTTTACTTTAGATCTTATTGCTCTATACTTCTTTATGGCTCTAGGTTTAAGGAACTTGAAGACAAAGGCACCACTTAACATGGACTTATTAGAATGGAGTTTCATATTCCATAGCCTGCCACACATCAATATCCTTTGGCTACTACCTTCAAATGCATTGAAACATGATTTTGCTTTCTGCTAATCCTAGATGAGGGGGTAAACATGTTACTATTATTGATTTATTAACAATGAATAGATGAATAGGAATATAAAGGAGAAATTTAGTTGTAAGTTGCATAACCATCTCAAGCATTACTGATAGCCCCACTAAACAATATAATAAAAATAGACACTAACATAAATTTGTATAAAAGGCACTAACACTTATGTTGTAAATTCATGTCCTACCCACACAACACTAGCATCTTAGTTCAACACTACTTACAATTATAGAAGTTTTAAGAATTAACTTTCTTCCTTTTTTTATTATTGAATACAACCCTCTTAGAAGTTCCATCATTCCTTTTCTCTATACCACTTCCAAGTGATCATTAAATTATTCACGTGAAACAACTATACCTTTGTATATAAAGATCTGTTTTGGAAATGTCTTTTTTTCGGAGCTATGCAAGCTATATTTTCTCTATAAATATACTTCAACACTTTTTCTAAAATTGTAAAGCGTAAAACTTTAGTTGTATGTAACTTATGTACATCTTATTTTTCATAATTTCTCTTAATATCATTAAAAAAAATCATCGGCCTCTTTACTATACTTCATTACTATATCATTTTTGTATCTAGTTCCTCCTAATCCATGTTTTAGAGTCATACCACAAGTTCCACAAATACTAGATTAAAAAAAACATTGAAGTTCTTGTTACAATAATCAACTTCACACACTAAAATACATATTTATACCTTTTAGTTATATCTAACAACACTTTTTCTTTATTATGATATAATAATTATTTCTTAAAATAATATAATTAACATCATTAAATACTAGATGAACCTTACAATTTATGTCTAAAATACCTAGAATTTTTTTTATAACATGAGTACTTTCCAATCAAACACCTATAAATATCTTATCCCCTTTCATAACCTCCTAAAAATTGATTCAATTAATTATAATACTCCTTGACTTTTTTATGGAGCCTTTGACTTTGTTACAATATGTTTATACCACTTTCTTATACATCGCTTAATAATCCATATAAATAATATTCTATTGTTTTTATTTGGTCCTAAAAATAATTTTCCCAACATTGTCATCTTGGAAAAAGTTTAAAGTCAAGAAAATTTAGTAAATATTTATATATTATTAAGGGACCCTCCCAATTTTGTTTTGTGTCGACAAAGGTCTTGTTAATGCCTTTTCTAGTGATCTTTTTATGATGATTTTCTTGACAAATATTAGAGGTCTTAATAGTCTTTGAAATATTACCTCATAAAGGGTTGCATCATGGATTAGAAAGTAGATACAATTCTAATTCAAGAAAGTAAGATGAAAGACTCTATGATTGCTCGTATTCTTAAAAACATATGGTTATCTATCAATTTTTATATTATTCGAAGTGATGACACTTCAGGAGGTATAGCTACATTGTCAAATCCCTCTAGAGTTAAAGGGGTTAAAGACTATAGTTACAAAAGTAGTATTGGTGTTACTTTTGAGGATCTTAAAAACTCTACCAAATGGAACCTTGTCAATATTTATAAAGTTTGAGAATTCATCAAGAACACCTCTGGTAACATTTTAGCTATGATTGAGAGCTTTGAAAATCTTAATCTTGATCCTACTATGGTGGTCAATATAGATATTTGTGAGAAGAAGGATTAGGGGGCTACAAAGGAGAACAAAAGGCCTTGTATAGAACTAGGGGGAATTTAGAAAGGGTCATTGTTCACTTTTATCAAAATCTCTTGGACTTAAACAAAACTATTCAGACATTTCCCATATGGAAGATGATGCCAATGAGGCCATAAAAAATATGCAAAAGTTATCTATTTATTGTTAGTCTAGTTTTTGTGTTGTGTTTTTTAGGTCTTTGACTTTTGGATGGTTGTTAGTTTCCTAATGCTATCCTAATGGAAGCATTTTGTATATAGGGTTTTATGTCCCTTCATAATATGTTTGAACCTTAATTAAATACATTTATACTCTAACTCAAAGCCTAAAATAAAATAACTTTGGTATTCATTAACTAATTTGATAAAATGATTTTTTTTAATAAATGCATTCTTGGTTAAAATTTAAATACCCCTCTTCTCTTGTCAGAAAAATTGGAAAGACTGGTTATAGACTTCATTGATAAATTTATTTTGGTTTAATGGATTTTGATCTCTAGGGTCCATAATTTACTTGGCCAAACATAAGACAAGGGAAAATTTGGATTCAAGTTAAGCTTGAAATATTCTTATTCTCTATTGGCCAAAATATTCTGCCAAATGTTTTCATCACTAGCGTTCCTAGAATTGGCTCTACCCACAATGTTTTTTTTTTCTAATTGGATGGAAGGTATTCCCAAATGAAAATTTCCCCTCAGATATGAGGTTATTTTATATTTTCATCCAAATTTTAGAAACGTGGTTAAACAGTGATAGTATGCCTTGTGTCAAGAACCTGATGTTTTTTCTTGATGTTAGAACTCACTTACAAAAAGGAAAATATGAAACCATGGAACATAATTTCCTCAAGGAACACGGAACATGATTTCATCTAGGAATATCTTCATACAAAATGAAAGTACTTTAATTATGCTAAAAAATATATTTAGGATAGTTTGGAAGCTGGAGATACTAATCTTTAAATCCATACAAAAGAGAGGGATATAAGAGATAAATAGATAAGACTACTAATATAAAATGTCTTTTGGATTAAATTTTGTCAAAATATTTTTGTATCAATGGTTTAGATCACACTTTGTGATCCATCATCGGAATGATAACGAACATTATATACGACTATCCAAACTAGAACAAAATATTAGAAACAAAATCCAAGAATTTAATGGTTGACTAAAGGCAATTTGAATATGAAGTTGTTTCACCAATCTACCATGATGCATAGAAAAATAAATATTATAAGAAAGATAACCTCTAGAATATATAAATCATATTATAAAAGATTATATATATTTCTTACTTGAAGAATTTCTCACTAACCCAAACCTATCTTTCTTTGATAATGATGAGCTACTGGAAGTTATTCCAAATATTGTAAATGGCAGTAAGCTTAAGGACATATAATTATTTATTTCTCTGTAAGAGGTAAAGAGTGTTTTTTTCCTCATTCAAAGCTCTAGGGTTGGATGGATTTCCCCTAGGATTTTTTTCAATATTTTTAGGGAATTACTCCTAAATATGAGGGACGTTCTTTAGATCTGATAGAATGCTAAACAAAAGAAATCACTTTTATATCTTCAATTCTAGGAATAATGAAGCTTCCTCTTTGTTGGACTAGATGCCTATTAACCTTTGTAACATCACTTATAAGATCTTCTCTAAGCTCAAAGTCAGCAAAATAAAATGTGTTTTGAATCACCTCATCTCCCTTAACCAAAAAGGGTTTGTTAAAGGCCATCAAATTTTGGATGGTACCCTAGGAAAGTACAAAATTATTCACTAGATAGAATACAACTAAATAGGTATAATCTTCCAGATGGATATTGTAGTGTTGTAAATTGTACTCATTTAATTCCAAATTTACACTAATTAGCACTTACTTTAGTTTTCTTGCCGCCTAAGCATTACTAAGACCATTTGTAGCCTTGAATCTACCACTCAACTAAAGAACATGGGCTCTATTCTATTTTAAACTTCAAATATCTTATTTTGCATTTAATTATATGTAAGAATCACTAATATAGGATAGAAAGTCCATCCACTAGAATTCACCAAGGTAATATCCTTATTAACATCATTATTTGTTGAATCTGATACAATTCTATTGAATCATGCTTTGTCTCTAATGGTTTAATGTTCTTTTACCATTTGTAAGACCAATATTTTTCATAATATATGTTTCCACATCTTTTAGATCATAGTATTGTATAGTAAGATGGTAATGTTATTGTAGATTTAGTTTTCATTGATTTATAATATTAAATAATATTACATCCAGTTTCAATTTTTTTATTTTTTTTTGTATGAATCTTATATATATATATTTTTAGTTAGTTTTATAATTCAATACTAACATCTATTTATAAATTAAAATTGCAATTCCTATTTTTGAAAAAAAAAATGTTGTTCCTCTCTCATTTCTTCGTTTGTTTCCATAATATGCTATAATGATTTTAAGGAGATTGTATCACATGAGAGGTAAGATTTTTAGGAGAGCACGAGAACTGCAAAGCATCTTGTATATCTACATTTGAACCAGGCGACGAGAAGATAACGTCACGAATGAAGTTCTTTTGAAAGCTACCAACAAAGACCAAGATATATTTCTTCTTTACTGAAACACTTTCCAGCTTATGAGGGTTAACGGAATCTTTCTTTTTCTATTGTGTCACGGGTGTTCTGATGAGTGCCACCTGCGCAGTTTTGTTCTTAGTAGAAATGCGATTAACTCGAGTATGTATTCTTTTTTTGGTCACCAATAAAGCGAAAAAACCAAATCAGTTGTCCAAATTTCATTACTAAACTATATTCTTGTCATGGAGACCACTATTATGATTGGCATTTGTACGTCCTAATCTGGTTTCATTTCATATGTACTCTATTTGATAAAAACATTTATAAAATTTGTTTGTCGGCCACCCTAAGTCAGTCATAGTCCAATAACATCACCTTACAATTTACAAATACCGAGAAATAGACAACAATTCCAGAAAAAAATAGAGAATCTATAAAATTAAATAGAGCTGATATGAAGAAAATTCAGAAAAAACAATAATTTTGTATTATAAGTACAAGTCCAGGTATGCATGATCGAAATTATTCAATTTGGCGGGCCCTTGGAGCCCGTGAATGTGAAACGTCGTTTTCATCACACCATATTTAAATGCGACGAGTTTTATTGTACAAAACCCATATGATAAGGAGGTGTCTGAACGCTGCAACTTATTAATGGCGTTCATTCCATGTGGGTTTTCAAAGATTTGATTGAAACTTGTATTTTTCATTTGGAATTTTTTTTCCTCGTTTATTTGTGAAAGAAGATTTGGTATGTCTGATTTTAAAAAGAGAGCATCTATGTCAACTTCACCAAATCTTTCTCTTGAACATCGATGTACTTTAGACATCGCCTTTCTACTCTTTTCAATGTTTTCAACTTTTTGTTTCGAGCTTTCCACTTCTTTAGCCAAATTTTCTTCCAATTTTTGGGTCAAGTGTAAATGGGATATGGGATAGGTGTATTGATTTATTTGATTGTGAGAATACCTTTTATCCTAGGTCAAAAAGTGTTTGGGTCTTTTCACTTGAGGTGTACATCATGTTTGGTTTTAAACCTTTTGATTGCAATGGTATACCTTGTCTTGGGTCAAAGGGTGTTTGTGTCACTTCATTTGAAATATACATGGGTTGATATGAAAATTGCCATTGAGATCTTGTTACAATTGCCATGATGACTAAATGCAACTAAGGATATAAGGGATATATGCAAAACTCACTTTGGTTTTGAACTTTAAAAGCTTTTGGAATTAATGCAACTTAGGATATGAAAAATGCAATTTGATATTGGATTTTGAAGGGATTTTGAATTGATTATGAAACTTGGACTTTCAAGGTATTTTGAAATGATTATACAAGTTTGGATTATGATAATGTAAAGTATGCAACTTGGAATTATGATATTATTATGCAAACTAAGGGATATGATATGCAACTATTTTTCAGAAATTTGTACTTTGAAAAAACTTACAAATGCAAACCTAAGAGTATGACCTTAGGAAACTGAAATAGGGTGTTGACTTTTAAGCATCAAAATGACAAAAATAAAGGATAATGACATGGTCAAACCTATTATGACAAAGATTAGGTATTGACTTAATGATAAAAGGACAAGGTTGAAACAAAGTGAAGATACTCTTCCAATAACACAAGGTATAACCCTAAGGTGTGAATTTTTTAGATTTTGAAATTTTTTTATAAGGTTGTAAATGAAACATGAGGGAGTGTAATGCGACTATAATAAGGAATTAATACGATAAGCGGATTGAAACTAATTTTGAATTAAATGCAAAGGCTTAAGGAAAATGACAAGGGCAAGCTATTATGCAATATGACAAGGGATAATGTAATGATTGTATATGAAGCTTTAATAATGTAAACCATAACATGCAAGGGATCCTAAAATTGCAACAAGATCTCAATTCATATTTGAAAATCTGTGTCTTTGAAGGGGTCTATGATAAGGAAAGGTTTTTGGGATACTTTGAAATGTCTTTTACAAGGTTTTGAAAGGTCTAGTAGTGCTTTACAATTCTTTTGAAAGGTTTTGAAATGATTTATTGAGGGTTTTAATTATACAAAGTTGTTTATAACACTCATGCAAAACACATCAAGTAGATTTATTTACTTTAATGCACAAATACTCCACAACGTACATTTTAAGGATAATATTTGTTAAATCCCCATTTTGATAAAATATGGTTGCACTTATTCAAAGTGGATATCTTAGAAATTTTGTGGCATTGACTTCCCTCCATGACACTCACTTCTCATGCACACCGAACTTCAAATTCCAAAGGTCATCAGCTCGCAAGGAATTTCCTATCTCTACTAAGAACCATAAGAGTGTGGGACATCTTAGTTGGTCTCCAACCTTTTATGCTAGCAAGTAGAAGGATTTTGGCCACTATAATAAAAGTTTTTAGTTCAAGATATCTAATTTAGAGTGTGTTGTGATAAACTCCCACAAGAGGTCTCCCATCCTTGAGAACCAAGGTTTTACGCACCTAAAGGGTACTAGAGGAGACCTATCTCTTTTAAGTCACCAATACAACAAAAACACCAAATCAGTTGTCCAAATTTCAATACTAAACTATCTTCTTGTAATACAGACCACTATTATGATTGACATTTGAACGTCTTAATCTGGTTTCATTTCAGATGTACTCTATTTTGATAAAAAACATTTATAAAATTTGTTTGTTTGGGTACTATCATCACCATAAATTTGGAGAGGGTTGGATGTAGTAGATAGATGTTTGAGACGCATTTGAAAATTATTAATAGCGAGAAAATTAATATTTTTAGTGGTATTCTGATTTGGATTACCAATGTATATACAGATCCAATTGTCCCCCCAACTCAAGGCTTTCCTGATATAGTTTTAAATGTAACAAGTTTTATTGTACAAAAACCATATGGTAAGGAGGTGTCTAAACACTACAGCTTCATTGATAGCATACATTCCATGTGGGTTTTCAAAGATTTGATGGAAACTTGTATTTTTCACGTGTAATTTGATTTCCTCATTTATTTGTGAGATTATTTTATATGTTTGATTTTAAAATGAGAGCATCTATGTCAACTTCACCAAATATTTCTCTTTAAAATTGATGTACGTTGGACATCCCCTTTCTACTCTTTTCACTATTTTCAACTTTTTGTTTCAAGCTTTCCACTTCTTTAGCCAATTTTTCTTCCAATTTTTGGGTCAAGTGTAAATGGGATTGGTGTATTAATTTTTTGATTGTGAAAATATATTTTATCATGGGTCAAAGAGTGTTTGGGTCTCTTTAGTTGAGGTGTACATCATGTTTGGTTCAAAACCCTCTAATTGTAATAATATACCTTGTCTTGTGTCAAAGGGTCTTTGTGTCACTTTACTTGAAATATACATAGGTTGACATGAAAATTGCCTTTGAGATCTTGTTACAATTGTCATGATGACTAAATTAAACTAACAATATAAGGAGAAAGTAATATTGAGCGATGGGAGAGGCTTCGATTGGGAAAGAATTTTCAAATCTCAAGGGTTATCCAGCCAGGCATGGAGGCCTAGTTGTGGGCTCTGGTTTTGGTACTGGTCTCAAGAATGTCATGGTGGATATGGCTAATCCTTTGGCTAGCTCTCTAGTATCGGTTTTGAGTCTGGTGTTGTAGGTGTGAAATTTTTCTATGTGTGGTAAGGAGAATCAACCTCCCTGCTAGGCTGTCACGACCTGCTCCTCACCTATGTTGGGTATATTGGTGATTCCTTTGAGGGATGTTTTGTCTCATCCTTCTTCTCTTGACCCACTAATGGCTAGAGAGAATATCTTAGAGAAGGGGCTTAGTCTTGCTTTGGGTGGAAAACAGATCCAAGGACCGACTAGTGGGGTCCCAAAAAGAGACAGGCACTAAGAATATAGAGGTCAACCCTTCTACAACCAAAAAGTGGTTGGAAATCTTGGGAGCCAAACAGGCAGGAGAGAATTCTTCCTTTGTAGGAGCTATGAAGGCAAGTTTCCTCGTTGGTGAAGTTGCTATTTTTAATCCTGAATCTCTGGTGGATCACTGTGTTTCTACTATGGAGTTCACTCTGGTTGGTAAGTTCATGGGCCCTTGGCCCAATATTGAACTTGTTAGATATTTTGTTAAAAAAAGAAGGTTTTTGAAGGGTCACGTTGACACATCTATTTTACCTAAGGGGTTTTTATCCTTTTCCTTTTCTAATAAAGAAGATTAGGATTATGTCCTGTGTGGGGGTCCTTAGATGTTTGGAAGAACGGTTGTGGCCTTCTTTAAATGGACTCCAAACTATGATTACTCTGAAAATTTCTTCAAGGCCACCCCAGTCTGGGTCAGGTTTCCTAGCTTGCCTCTCGAATAATCGAACGAGGAATTCTTTTAGGGATTTGCTTCAACTTTTGGCAGGGAGCTTCTTTTGATTGATACAATGATGGCAACCAAATCCTGTTTGGTTTTTTCTAGGATCTGTGTCAAAAATTTTAAATTTAAAAACCTTCCATTGGTTATCAACATCAACTATAAACTGGGTATTTGGAAGTAGGAAACTTGTGGAATTTGAATCCCTTCCCTTCACCTACTTTGTGTGTCACAAAATGGGTCATTAGGCAAAGAATTGTCTGAAGAAAGTAAAAAGGGATCCTAAAACAGGGGTTCCTTGCCCAAATCCTCCTAAGGAGCCCAAAAAAATTTGGAAGGAGAAGAAGCTTCCTATTTTGGCTGAAGGTGAGGGTGTTAACAAGGTTGATCAAGTTCTAGAAGGTAGCTAAGGAGATATAGTCGAATCTAATGGGATAGGAAAATTGGAAGAGGGGGAATTTGTGGATTCTGTTACCCATGTCTTGTACTCTCTGATGTAGGAGGTGCTTGTGGTGGTTGTCATTCCTATCTAGGCTGATGATATAAACCTCAAGAGTTTGCAGTTTAATGAAGAAGGATCCTTTCTTACTGTTCAGTTAGATAGTGATGCAATGGGGAAGGATTCCCCGCTTAGCAATCCTGAAAAATTGGAGGAGGATTTTTCCTTTTCTCCAGATACCCAGTCTAGTAGTGGAGATGATGATTCTTTTTCTCATGAAGGTTTAGATATTTTGGACCTGAATGGAGCTCCTTGGACCACTCATATGGGGAAGAAGCAAAAAAAATAGCAGAAAAAGATATCAACTTCTAGTTCAAACAGAGTTGTTACTCATAGTAGGGCTGATGGGGGATCTAAGGTTTGAATCTTGAAGACAGATGTTGGATTTCAAAAGATAACCCCAAGAAGAATCTCAAAAAACATATCAGAGAAATAGAAAGAAAAAATGATATTGCGGATGGTAAGCAACTGACCATCCAGGAAGTCTGCACTCCGATTAAGAAATGAAAGCCATTTCATGGAATATTAGGGGGCTGAATGCCTCCCACAAGAAGCATAAAATTAGGAACCTTGTAAGAGATCATAAACCTGATACCAGTCTTGTTCAGGAAACTAATATGGTAAAAGATAAGGTTGAAAAAATCAGAATCTTAAAAAATGGTGGTATTGCTGGATCCAGCTCTGATTGAGCCTCGGGTGGTATTATTGTCTTTTTGATGAAGAATAATACTGGAGGTGAAATTCTAAATATTGATGTGAACTGTTTGAGCATTAAATTTCTCCACATCAAGTCTGATTTTGAATGGGTTACTACTAATATCTATGCTGGTAACTCCAAAGCTGGTAGGGCTAAATATCAGAAGATTGTTGAGAATCAAAGGATTTATTTCAGTGATTCTCCCTGGATAGCTATCCAAGATTTTAACTATCCTCTGAAAGATAATGAGAAGTTTGGAAGGGTTTATAGCCTACGTCAATTGGAAGGTAGAGTTGAGCTCATTAATTTTGTAAATAGACAGGCTCTTGTTGATATTGATCTTCAGGGTGTTAATTACACTTGGTCTAAAAGAAGAGTGGAAGCGGACCTTATTCAAGTTTTTTTGGATTGTGCCTTGATCTCTGGAAGCTGGCTCAATAGATTTTGCTTCTGAATTTCCTCTACCATGAAGGTTGGGTCAGAGCACTTCCCTCTCTCCTTTGTTTCTGATCTGATGAAGGTAAAAGGGCAATTTCCCCTTCAGATTTAAGAAAATGTGGATTGATCATCTAGAGTTAGAGTAGATAATTGGGGATTGGTGGAGTGTTAACATTCGGGGGTCTAATATGTTTCGGGTGTCTAAGAAACTCCAGCATATTAAACTAAATACTAAATCTTAGAGTAAGGAAGTGTTTGGTGATATCTTCAAAGTCAAGCTAGATCTGCCAAAGAAACTTGATGTTATTCAGGACACTATAGCATATAGGTATGTCTCAAGACCTTAAGGATAGGGAGACGACTCTTTTGGCAAAAACTCATAACATCATCTCTAAGGAGGAAATGTATTGGAGACAAAGGTCTAGATCACTTTGGCTAAATGATGGAGATAAGAACACCAAGTTCTTTCACATGTCTACCTCCAAACATAGAGCTTCCAAAGGAATTTCTAGACTTAGATTGGTTTCAAGAGTGGTTAGTAATGAAAAGGATATATATTTCACTCTGGTTGACTTTTTTCCTCTCTTCTTTCCAAGGATCACTCACTTTCCTTGGTTAATCAAGCCTTGCTTCTTGATTCTATCCCTTCCTTAGTGGATGATGTTACTAATAAGAAGTTGACTGCCATTCTCTCCTTGGAGTAAATCAAGTTTTCTTCTTTCTCTTTTGAGGGTGACAAGTCCTCGGGCCCAGATGGGTTTCCCTTGTTTTTTCATTCAAAAATTATGGCACATTGTGGGTCAGGATATCTATAATAGCATAACAAAATTATTGGGGTCTAGAACTATGATTAAATAAAATAATGCTACTTTCATTTCCCTAATCCCCAAGTCTCTTGGTGTTGATTCAGTAGACTCCTTTAGGCCGATCATCTTATATAACTTGGTGTATAAATTTTTTTTCCAAGGTTCTCCCTCTTAGATTGATGGCTATCATTCCCCATATTATCTCCCCCTAGTAGAGTGGTTTTGTTCCAGGTAGGAAAATTCTTGATTTGATCATGAAGGTGCATGAGGTCATTCATTCTACACAATCCTCTCTCAAGCATAGTTTCCTATTGAAGATCATTCTCTCGATGAATTATGACCGTGTGGGCTGGGGATTTTTTTATCAAGATTCTCCAATCCTTTGGTTTCTATGATAAATTATTATAGCTTCTTTTGTAGATTAGTAATACTTTTTTGGCTACAGTTATTGTGAATGGCTCTTCTTCTTGTTTATTCAAGCCTTCCATGGGGCTCTATCAAGGTGATCCCTTGTCCCCCATTCTCTTCACTATTATGGCAGAGGGTCTTGGTCCTTATTTTCAAAAATTGGCTATTGATGGATATTTAAAGGGCCTCATTCCTTCCTCTTCATCTAGGCCTTTCTCCCATGATAAATTTGTGGATGTCATGGTTATTATGGGGTCTTCTCCCATCCAGGAGGCTAGAATGATAAAATAGGCTCTTTCTATTTATTCTCAAGTCACTGGTCAAATTGTTAACTTGAATAAGAGCTCTCTGTATTTCATTATTACGCTGGAGGAAAGACAAAATAGAATTGCTAGAATTATTAGGTGTGATATTGGTTCTTGACCTGCCACCTACCTTGGTCTTCCTTTGGGCTTGAAACCTCTTGACTCCTTTTGGGCAGGTATTGTGGACAAATTCAATAGGAAATTAGCTAGCTGGAAGGGAGCTCTTTTAAGTCAAGGATGTAAACTTCAACTTCTGAAAGATTCTCCCTAGATTCTCCCCATCTATGCCTTGAGTCTGTTTAAAATCCCTGGTAATGTTGCAGATATTATAAAGTTGAGTCAAAGAAATTTTGTTTGGACAGGGGTGAAAGAAAGAAATATATTGGGTTTAGTTTCTTGGGACAAGGTTTGTACTCTAAAGAAGTGGGGAGGTTTGGGGATCTGCCATTTAAGAGTTACAAACTAGGCTCTCCTGGCTAAGAAGATCTAGCAAATTTATGGTGAGAAAAAAGAATGGAATGAAATTATTCACAATAAATATCTCAACTCCCCTCATATATTGGATTTTATGATGTCTAATGTGAAGGTGCAGGGTTATTTTATTTGGAATTGTATCCAACAAGCTAAGGAGACGATCTTCAAGGGGGCTAAGTGGTTGTTGGATACTAGCAGAAGAATTAAGTTTTGGGAAGATTGTTGGCTTAAATATTTTCCTCTGAATTATATTCCTTCTCTCCAGCCTTTTATTAATATATGCATTCAGAGATTTGGTACGTGGGCTAAAGATTACTGGGAGAACTAGTCCTTGGTTGATCTTTCTGATGTAGATTTTTTTCTTAAGCCCCTGATGCTAGATTTGAATGTTTGGAAAGTAGATTCTACCAAGGAGGATAACGTGATTTGGGCAATGCTCCCTTTGGGAGTCTTTTCTATTTTTTCTACCACTGAGATTTTTTTGAAGCTGCTGGATCCTCTTCCCTTTTGGCCCCTAGTTTGGGATAAACTGCTAACTCCTAAAATTAACATTTTTTATTGGCTTGTTTTGTAAAATAAGATTATTACTATTGATAATCTCCAAAAGAGAGGTATGATTCTGCCTGATAGTTGTTTTCTCTATAAGAATGCTGAGGAATCTATCTTCTATATGAATATTGACCGTCGATACTCTAGGGATGTTTGGTGCCTCACCTTGCAATGCTGGAAGTTTTGTTGGGTTTTCCTGAATAATATGGACAATTTTTTCATCCAGCGGATAAATTTTGCGGTTCCTAAGGATAGGTTATTGTGGAATATCATTTCCCCTCATGTTATTTGGAAAGTATGGTGTGAACGCAATGACAAAGGGTTTAGAGATACTGCTCTACCTCCAGTGGTGATTGCTAAAAGGATTAAGAGAAGCATAAAGGAGAATTTTAATGTCTTGAATGAAGTTAAGCTGAATTTTAATGCTAGACTTACTTTTGTCACCAAAGTTAAGTCCTCCTGCTACCAGGAGAATTCCATATTGCTTTCTTCCCCTCCTAGCTAGATTAAAGCCAATTTTGACAGTGTGACAAAGGGTAATCTGGGCCCTGCCGATTGTGGTGGTATAATCTGGGATGACATGACCAACTATCTTGCTATCGTGGTGGTCCCCATTGGTGTCTAGACCAACCACATGGTGGAGGTGATGACTCTCCTTCAAACATTAAAAATTATTAATGACGAAATTCCCTCAAACATGTTTATTGAAGGACATTCGATGAATATATTAAATTGCATAAAAGGTATTACTAAGCCATAATGATCTATTAAGGTTATTATTGATTAAGCTCACATAATCATTAATTATTTCAAGAATGTCATTATTTTGCATAACTTTAGGGAGGCAAATTGTACTGCAGATGTGTTGGAAAACATTGCTATTAAGGTCAAGGACATCATGACCTTGCATGGTGGTAGTGATTTGACTATTGAGTTGAAGGCCAAGTTGGTGTTTGATATAACTCATAGAAAAAGAGCAAATTTGGAAAATCCCAAAAAGCTTTGATGAAAATATGCAAGTCATTAAATGCAGTTAAAAGGGTTACAGAAAGTCTTGTGTTTCTCGAGGTTGCTAAGTGCAGACATGCATATACTTGCACTTTTATCAATTTGAATTTGGCTATTGTGCTCTATCTCTTTTTTGTTTCCGCAATTGTTGTTGAGAGTATGTTCTCAGAGGGCATCATGGGTGGTGGGCTTAATGGTAGGGAACCAAAGAACTGTAAAAAAATGGAAGAAATATATTGATGTCTAGGATAAGCTCATCAAGGGTGGCCTCACTACCTACATGGAGCACCTTCGTGGTTCTAAAGATGAATTCCTGGAAGCTTTTGTTTAGAGATGGAAGGATCGTACTATGGTTATTGGGGGAATGGTTGTTAAAATTACCAAAGACCTTATTGCTAAGGTGACTGGTCGTTAAAAGGACAAGGTAAAAGCCAAAATTCTGGTGAAATATTTTGGGGGATATTATGATGTTGAATCCATCAAGAAGTTCTGGGAAAAGGTGCTTACTACTGTAATGGAGTATATCTCCTTGGATGGGAGTATAAAAGGGCTCACTCATACAATTTGGTATTGCTTTGTCATTTCAAACTTAAGGTTAGGGTTTTGTTTCCTTTTTACCTTTTGCATTTTCTCTGTCATAGTGTAATTGACCATAGGAAAAAAGAGAGAAAGCCCATTCTGCATTAGGGCCTCATTCTTTTAATTGTTGAGAATATTAAGAAAATTGTGGTTAGAAGCCCTATTATTCTCTCTCCTAGAGACTATCGTTCCACTTAGGCCTCGAGTAAATGGATTCAAGTGGGAAAGGATATTGCAAAGCCGATTGTGAAAAAATTAAAATTTGAAAAAAATAAAGATATGGATATGGACTCCGATGGTGAGAGTGCTGACGGTTATCTGGATACTGATTATATCCCTACACCCATTCTAAAGATGAGAGTAAGGAGTCCCTTTTAGTTTTGGCGAGTGATTTTGGAAATGAAGAGGACAAGTTTTTGTTTTCCCATATCACCAAGGAGAAAGGGATTGACCCTAAAGACAAAGAGGGGGATATGGGTGGTGAGGAAGTTCCTATATTGGTCAACTATGCTAGCTTTGAAGATCATGATGTTCCCATTTCTCTGAAACTTGAAGTGGTCATAGGGGTGCAGTCATTGAGGAAGAAGGATGATACCCCTGGTCTAGACACTGCTGAGAAGGGTAATGTCCCTTCTAGTTCTAGGAATATTCATTTTTCTAGAATAGTTGACATGCAGGAACAAAATGTGTAACTCCTTCAAGATGACATGGATGAAAAAATTGAACCCCCTTTTGGAGATCTCCAAACTGCAAAGGTGACATCGATGTACTCATTCCACATTATGAAATGGGTCTTCAAGGAAATAAAAAGCCTCCATCTTAGCTTTTGTTCCCTCTTTTCTAGAGTTGATCTTCTTCAGGGAAATCTAGATTTTGGGTCAGCTGAGATTGATGGTAGTAAGGAAAAAGAGGAGGAGAATAATATGAAGAATCTGCGGGATAGATTTGACATCCTGGAGAACACTCTGAAGAAGCACACAAAGGATAATAACCTTTTTATGGGTTCTTCTATGAAGTTCTTTAACACCATCAAATCGGAGTTGGATGCTGGGTCTCCAACCATGAAGATTGAGGATTTTGAAAAGTTTTTAAGAGGTTCTAAATGCAATATAAGGGAAGGTAATGAAACTATAATAAGGAATTAATATGATAAGGAGATTGAAACTGATTTTGGAATGAAATGCAAAGGCTAAATGCAAATTCCAAGGGCAAGCTATTATGCAATATGATAGGGGATAATGTAATAATTGGATATGAAGCTTAAATGTAAACCCTAACATGTAAGGGACCCTAAAACTACAACAAGATCTCAATGCATATTTTAAAATTCATGTCTTTGAAGGGGTCTATGACAAGGCAATCTTTTTTGAATGCTTTGAAATATCTTTTAAAAGGTTTTGTAGTTCTTTAAAGTTCTTTTAAAAGGTTTTGAAATGCTTTAGTGAGGTTTTGAATTATTCAAATTTGGTTATAACACATGTGAAAAACACATCAAGTAGATTTACTTAGATTAATGAACAAACACTCGACAACCTATGTTTTAAGGATAGTACTTGGTGAATCACCACATGGATAAAATGTGGTTGTGCTTATTCAAAGAGGATAGTCTACAAATTTGGTGGCATTGGCTTCCCTCTAGGACACTCACTTCTTAGGCACACCAAAATTTGAATTAAGGGTCATCATCTCCCAAGGAATTTTCTATCTCTACTAAGAACCATAGTAGTGTGGAGCATCTTAGTTGGTCTTTGACCTTTCATGCCAACAAATAAAAGGATTTTGGCCAATATCATAATTTTTTTAAGTTTAATACATCAAGTTCAGAGTGTGCCACAATAAACTCCCACAGGAGGTCTCCCATTCTTGAGAACCAAGGTTTTACGCACTTGAAGGGTACAAGAGGTGAGGTATCACACAACAACTCTATTGATTGAAATTTAGCACAATCACACATTTATATAGTGGTCTGGATGGATACTTAGCTTTAGCTTTTTACCACTTGCATCATTCCCTCTCACCTATTCTTATGGACTTCTCAGGAGGCAGGCCATCTAAAAAGGATAGAATGAATTTCTCTTTCTGACAAGATCCATTCATCCAATCTATTTGGGATTAAAAAAATGTGCCTAATGCACCAAATACACTAAGAAGAGATGATTTGAATTTACCAATTAGAAAGGACATGTGATGAAAATATTATAAATTATTTTTATTTTTCTTCCTAATTAAAATTATGTGAAAATCATTATTCATTAATCTATTAAGAAATGATAAGTCATCAAAATAAGATAACTTTTTGTTCTTTCCATTCCTAATTAAAACTAGGTGAAAATTGTAGGGTTCATTATTCACCTATTTAGATCTAGATGAAAATCATTGGGCTCTTTCATCCAGCTAATTTGACTATGTACAATTTATAGTTCATTTATCCCCTAATTAGGCTATGTGTAATTTATTGTTCATTTTAAAAACTGATTAGAATTTTTTCATTTATTGCATTCTTAAAATATGAAAGCCTTCATATATCACAATTTAGACTCCCAAGTCCATAGATCTTGTTCCTGTACCTAGAAAACACATAAAATAAACAAGAAAACTTCTTCATAATTGCATGTTCATGTCAAGTTCACCAAATTTAGACTAGGTAATTGGGAATTAAGAAACATACATGAAATACCAAACAACAAAATTATGAAATCATGTGTAATTTATTCCTAATCTTACCAACAAGACCATCAAAATGAAATGCATGATATGTAAGTGAAAATAATCAAACCATTGCTTTGATGAAGCCTCATTCTTTATTTCTTCTCTAAATTGATGTTGCTCAAGTTGATAAGTGCACAAAATGATGAAAGACAAATATATAATTTGAGAGAATAAGGGAAATAATGCTAGGAATGTGGTCTATACAAATGAGAGAAATGGTCTCAATTTATAGAATTTATAAGAGGAACTGTAAATTAAAAATAAAGTGAGTGAAAGGGAAATTGGCATAGACTATGACAATTGAAAATTTTGAGAGAGGAGAATATGTCATAATTAATGACAACTTATGATAAGTTTGATGCATCTTTAGAAATTAGTGAGTAAAAAAGGGTAAATTTGTCATAAACTATGACATTAATGAAAAAGGAAAAATGGAAAATTGTCATAAACTATGACAATTATGACAAAAATAAAATGGAAGATGTAAGCAGTGAAAGCTAATTAATAGTTGGTGTAGACTAGAAAATAGGAGGTGAAGCACACATTAAGGGATAAAATTTCATTTGGAAAATGATAGAATATTCAATTATTAAAATAAAATTATTCTCACATTTAGGGATTAGGAAAATGAGAGAATTAATAATTTTCAAATTTGGACCAATTAATTAATTTAAAATTACTTAATTATGACGCCATGGGTAAAAAGGATAAATAAGTAAATTTTATTTATCAAAGCTTAGGAATTAGGAATATGGGATACATTAATGGTTATTTACCCCTAGAGGGATAAATTGATCGATTGAAAAAATTGCTGTGACAAGATTGAAATGATCAAATTTTAAAAATGACATAATTGGATAGGCTCAAAAGATTAAATCGACCTGGAAAATCATGTATATTAAGGGATGCATTTTAGTGTTTGATTTCATGGAAGGATGAGACAATATTTTTGAATAATAAAGATCAAACGCACAATAGAGAAGACATGTCAAAAAATGAGGCCCCAGTATTTTCAATATATTAAATAGTAAGACATCACCAATTCACCTTACAATTAAATAGAAAAAGTTTAGATGTCAAAGTTCTAGGTTATAATATCAATGTTATGTAATACCCTTCCTTACTTGATGATGTTTCATCTTCATGTGTATTATTTTTTCCTATCATGATGCTTAATGAGATTGGTTTAATTAATGACCTATGTTTACAATATTAGTTGATATATAACCTCTCACACACCCACCACACACACACACACACACACACACACATAAACACACACACAAACTGTCAATGAGAGACTTTTGCAAAGTTTTTTTGAGGGAGGAGTTGGGAGTGGGGATAAAATCATCTCTTTTCTCTGATTTCTCTATGCCAACGAGTTCCTTTGGGGGTTTTATATTTTCTTTGTATAGATTTTGGGGATTTTGGGAAGCCACATAAATTAAAGTATAAAAGTTTTTTTGTTAATTGGGAGTGGATATCGTGGTTCTTCATGCACTAGACTTTCTGATTTCCACTCTTTGTTAAGTTATGAATTTTGGCTCCCTGGTGGAGCATTGCGTCTAGTAGCAGAGCCAACATTTCTACATTGGGTCTCGTGAGCTCATTGCATGTTCTTAGTGTACATTTTATTCATGTTTCTTAAATATTCATCTCCTCTTAGTCTTTGTCCTAATAAGGTTAACCAATAATGACAAGTACTTTCTTATAAATTTTCCTATATCCTAAGTGTCGAGTAAAGACAATTATTTATGTAACCAAACAAATGATTCCTCTTCCTCGTTGGGTGGCTAGCTTCTAGCCACATAGTGATTTAATGTGCCATTTTGTGATAGATTTTTTTTTTAAAATCTTTGAGTATGTAGATGAGAAACTTGTTTATCTTTGTCTATGATGATTAAGCCACAATTTGAGAGATTCAATCTAAATTTTATTTATTATTGTGATTTATTAGGTGTATCCTATTTGTTTTTTATATGGATAACTTAATTTCTTCTATTTAAAACATTTGTGGCTAAACATGTTTCTCCTTGATATTTTTCAAAGGTTATTCTTGTGTCATGATGTGTTTCCTCACCAAGGACATATAGGAAAACTTGGCAAGTTTATGTGAGGAAGTTAATTCAAGGAATAATGAGTAATGTAAAGTTTCTCCTTGTATTTAATTTAATGTATCATCAATAAGTTAATGCTATATGCAAATATAATTGTAATATTAGTTGTATTCTATGTTTCAAGAAAAAAATAATGTGTCTTATTCTTAATTTATAGAATTTTCCTCTCAAGTTCTTTGGCAGGGCATTACACTTTAATCTCTTAAAATATTCAAACAATTTATTATCTGGATATCCAAGATTGGTCTTGAGAAACTGTTTCATTCTCCAGATCACAAAGGTTATTGAAAACCTTATTAAATTTCATAGTTTTGTATTGTGAAGGATATGCTTCTCTTGATACCTCCTTACATATCATAGGGAATACAAATAGAAATGAAACTATAAATATAATCCAACTAATGAGCATCATGATGAAATGAATGAGATTATATACCCGACAAATAACCAAGGCTCAAAGAGACTAGAATTCCTACTGAGAAATGGTGAGAGAACAAAGCCATATTTTTTAAAGGAATATATTTCCACACGATTTATACAAAAAAATTAAATAAATGTAAGGTTTGAGATAAATTTGGCAACCTTGCACTTTATTATATTTTTAATGCCAAGCAAGTGTTAGTAGAAAAACCTTTGAAATCAAGGTCAAAATAACGATTCATAAGTCATAATATTATGATTATATAAATACAAGAGTCCATAGCTAACACATAAAAATTAGAAATGGTGATTGGCATTTGAAAACATATAAACACAATTAAATAATGCTAATACTCAAAACCTTAATAAAAATTACCTCTAAAAAACTAAAGTATGATAAGAGTTGAAAGAGAAAAAAAAAATGCAGGATAAATTCTCCACAAGATTTCTACAACAAAATTAATTTAAATTAAGGAGAAAAATAATTTTGACAACCTTGCACTACATTCTCTCTCTGATGCCAAACAAGGAAAAAGAGAGAAAACCTAAAAATCAAGGTCAAAATAAGGTGTCCATATGGTCTACTATATATTAAGGAAAGATAATTTGGCAACTATAATACTCCTCACTGTAACTCTTTGTTCATAGTTCAAATAATTATTCAAAAAAAGAGCTTAAGATTAATAAAAAACCTATTTAATATCCCCCCTCCACATTCAAATAGCCTATATTGAAATATTTTATTTCATTCTTGATCATTTTGAATTTTACATGAATCACTATATCATCCTTTGTTACCATTTAAATGTGTCACTACTTTCCTTTCAAGTGAAGATTACAAATAAACAAGTAAAGTATTCTTTTCCACTAAGATTATATTTAAAATAAGTGGCTTCATTTTGTAACACCCCAAAATTGGCACCTATAATTCCTAATCAATTTTGGTGCGTTCCTTCAATTTCTCATCATCGAAGTCCTATTATACTAGGAAAATTCTCCTTTCTATTTGACTTTAATTGACTTAGTCTCAAATGCAGAAAACCTAAATTTGTATAAATCTGACATTATATTTAATTCCTAAAATTATCAAGGTTTATTAGCTAAAAAATCCCTATGATTAATTAATTTATTTCTAAAGTCCTAAGTAATTTTAAATTAAATTAATTCTACCCCCTTTAGCTAATACACATGAAAAGGAATTGAATAGTTATTTAATTATTTGAATGGATTATCCTCAAAAAGAATTTCATAATTCTATATGAAAGGTCACTCATGTGGCAATAATCCACTCTTTTAATTAAATAATTCATGCTTTTTTGTCTCAATCTCCATTTCTGCAAATGAAGAGGCAACCGTTTCTTTTCAAGAAACTCTTCACCCTCTTTCCAGGTTTTCCTATATATTGGACATATTTTTCTTCATTTGGGAGGATGAATTAGAGAGCATCAAAATTATAGTTAAATTTGTATTGATTTTCATGATTTTTTTTTAATCTTTGTTGCATAATTAGATTAATTTCATTTGGATTAAGTAATATGTTGATTGTTAATGTAGTTTGATTACATATTCTTTCATAGATTAATATAAATTTACTTATATTTCATGCTTTAGAAATCCTCCATTTTAGCGATGGTCAAGGTTGTTGGCTCTTGTTCTACGAGTAAATTCGACATCCCCAACTAATAAGGAGGCAACAAGTCGCTTCAATCAAATTTGCAAAATGAACAATTCATGTTCATATTTGTGAATTGAATGATTGAGTAAGGACTATGTTGGGTTTGTGCCTGATTTAGAGGTCACATTCAAGCACATAACATTTTGGCACCCACCGTGGGGCAGAAAAAATGATTTTTGGCCTCATTCTTCAACTTTTTTTGACAGTGATTTGAAATTTGTCGTACATCCGTACAGCACTGGTACAGAATCTCACACGACATTTTAGATCAAACCGAGTGAATATTTTCTCTTTGTAGAACTTTCTTGAGTGAGGAAACAGAAAGCTTGCGCGGGTCCTGCACTTTCTCACGCGCAGCGAAATACTTGCTCGCGTGAAATTTTGCAGACAGACATTAAATTTTTTGAATCTGCAATTTGTTGTTATCTTTTTCTGACATTTACTCTCTTTTTTTTATTTCCTGTTTCTAATTTCTGCTACAACATAATAGTGGTTTGCAGGTTGCTTGTCAAAGATTATAAAAAATTCCTAACAGTTTTCTTGCACGATGATTGTCAAAGGCATACTAAAAATGTTGTGTTTGTTTATTATTTTTCATTCACATAGTTTAAATAGGGCTTTGTTAAAATTTTGTAAGGATCCCAATAGCAAAGTAGGGGAATAGGCTCTTCATTGCATGGAAGTAATGCCCATGGATGAAGCCAAGACCCAGATGTTGCTAGGCTGACGGATACTTGGGGAAGCAAAGAAAGATAGTGAATCTTTATCACTTCTACTTGTTAGGGGATTATGCTCTTCTCTCTTTGAGAGAATCAGAAACCCAAAGGCTTGTGGATTTGGTGGAGTAAAACTATCTCAATGATGAATATGCTTGATGTGTTTGGGTAAGGTGAAGAGGTAGAGAAGTATGCTCTTCTCTCTTTGAGAGAATAAAAAAAAAAACCCTTGAATCCAAACCAAGTTGTGTCACCTTTAGAAGGCCTACCAGAAGTTGAACCTCCAGGAATGACCCAAGTGAGTACACACCTATCGTCAGTGATTCCACCTCACTATAATAAATTCTTCTTTATTGATTCCAAAGACTCCAAAGCCATGGTAACTTATTTCTCATGATTTTGACTATCATCTGGAGAAATCCTTGTTTGTCATACTGCGTGGCGCCGCTCCTAGCCTTGCTTGCAAGGGTGTATGACTTTCAAGTTTTGGTGTGGCTATGAGGCTCCATCTCTGCATTAGAGGCATCAAAGGTTATTGTGAATGGAAGCCCACTAAACACTCTCTTAGTTAGATGCCTACCCAATTCAACTCTGAAAGAAGACATAATCTGTGCGCAGGGAGAGGGAAGAATCTCTCCCCTATATTCTCGACATAGGTATGCACCTGGATGCTTGAAGTGGTATATGACACTGGCCCCTTCTTTAAGGGTAACCTTCAAACATATATACTTAGTCCTTAGAAAAACCAAAAATATGGGCGCTCTTTCAAGGGTGACACTGCTGTGTGAGGTGCACGCATACGCATAAGACAGCGGGGCACAGATTTGGTCTTCTCCACCAATTTTTTTTGTAGGGATAACTGAGTGTTTGTTTTTGAGTCTTAAACTATCCAAATCATGATCAAACAAAGGCTCCCGTGATTTTTCCAAGTTGCTTTGTCCTTGGTAGAACTATTTACGACTTCTACTTGTGTCACTACTGCTTGATTGAAACTTCATGTTTCTAAACGAGTGCTTGTCACCTTGAAACCAAGATTGCTGATTTGTATCATCATAAAACTGCCCTGAACCTTGAAATTTTGTCAGAGAATAGTCCTAACTGTGTATCAAAATCTGGTTTTTATCTTGAAAACTGAGTCTATTTATCGAAATCTGGAGTTTTCTCGCGTGAACTTTCAAAAACTGAGCACTTTCTCACATGTACTGGCCTTTTCTCACATGAATTTCAGCACTTCCTCATGTGGCACAACACTTTATGATGTGAATCTGTAGGCTGGCATTCAAAATAGTGAGCTTTTTCCTGTTAACTGGTGAATTTTCTGTCTGATCTGACTTTTATCTGGGGTCTAATTACTTGTTTCCCTATTGTCTGTAGTGTAAAACTGGTTGTTTTGAGTTGTGAACTGACTTATTCTTACTCAAACTTGTCTTGTCTCTTTGTCTCTGTCCTATATTTTTTGTGTTTTTGTACCTTGCAACACGATAGTCACATCTCGGCTGTTCTAGTCATATTCTCGATGATTAGTGTTGGGTGCATATCACACCTTGGCTGTTCTAGCCTATTACCTAATTTTTTTAATATCTCTAGAGATAGAGTTCTGAGTTGGATCTTAATTTTCCTCTCATTTCATCTTCCTCTATGCTTGTTACGATTAGAAGCGGCAATGTTTTTCCCATTTGTAGTTCTGGAGTAGGTAGAAATAAACCTCATGATCAAGGAAAAGATCATTCTGAACCCATCGTTTAACTTGATAGTCAAGAGGGATCCTCATGTTCCTCTTCCCCATTCAGTATAGATCTGAGTCTAAATCAGAAACTAGTGTTTCAGCTGTATTCTAATCCTTTGTATCAAGATCAGCATAATCCATTTCTTTCATCTCAACAAGGCTATAGGAAGTCACCTATTTTTTCTGACATTTTCTCTCTGTTGTTTATTTCTTATTTCTAATTTCTGTTGTAGCATAACAGTGATTTGCAGGTTGCTTGTCAAAGATTATAAAAACTTCCTAACAGTTTGCTTGCATGATGATTGTCAAAGGCATATTAAAAATGTTGTGTTTGTTTATTATTTTTCATTCACATAGTTTAAATAGGGCTTTGTTAAAATTTTGTAAGGATCCCAATAGCAAAGTAGGGGAATAGGCTCTTCATTGCATGGAAGTGATGCCTATGGATGAAACCAAGACCCAGATGTTGCTAGCATGATGGATACTTGGGGAAGCAAAGAAAGATAGTGAATCTTTAGCACTTCTACTTGTTAGGGGATTATGCTCTTCTCTCTTTGAGAGAATCAGAAACCCAAAGGCTTGTGGATTTGGTGGAGTAAAACTATCTTAATGATGAATATGCTTGATGTGTTTGGGTAAGGTGAAGAGGTAGAGAAGTATGCTCTTCTCTCTTTGAGAGAATCAAAAAATCAAACCCTTGAATTCGAACAAAGTTGTGTCACCTTTAGAGGGCCTACCATAAGTTGAACCTCTAGGAATGACCCAAGTGAGTACACACCTACCATCGGTGATTCCACATGACTATAATAAATTATTCTTTATTGAGTCCAAAGAATCCAAAGCCATGGTAACTTATTTCTCATGATTTTGACTATTATCTTGAGAAATCCTTGTTTGTCATACTAACCGGCGCCGCTCCTAGCCTTGCTTGCAAGGGTGTATGAATTTCAAGTGTTGGTGTGGCTGTGAGGCCCCAAATCTATATCAGAGGCATCGAAGGTTATTGTGAATGGAAGCCCACTAAACACTCTCTTAGTTAGATGCCTACCCAGTTCAACTCTGAAAGAAGACATAATCTGTGCGCAGGGAGAGGGAAGAATCTCTCCCCTAGATTCTAGACATAGGTATACACCTGGATGCTTGAAGTGGTATATGACACTGGCCCCTTATTTAAGGATAACCTTCAAACATATATACTTAGTCCTTACAAACACCAAAAACATGGGCACTCTTTCAAGGGTGACACTACCGTGTGAGGTGCATGCATACGCATAAGACAGGGGGGCACAAATTTGGTCTTCTCCACCAATTTTTTTTGTAGGGATAACTGAGTGTGTTTTTTTGAGTCTTAAACTATCCAAATCATGATCAAACTGAGTGTTTTTTTTTGAGTCTAAAACTATCCAAATCATGTTTTTTTTTGGTCATGTCCTTGGTAGAACTATTTACGACTTCTACTTGTGTCACTACTGCTTGATTGTAACTTCGTGTTTGTAAATGAGTGCTTGTCACCTTGAAACTGAGATTTCTGATTTGTATCATCATAAAACTACCCTGAACCTGGAAATTTTGTCAGAGAATAGTCCTGACTATGTCTTGAAATCTAGTTTTTATCTTGAAAACTGAGTCTATTTATCGAAATCTAGAGTTTTCTCGCGTGAGCTTTCAAAAACTAAGCACTTTCTCACACGTGCTGGCCTTTTCTCATGCAAATTTAAGCACTTCCTCGCATGGCACAACACTTTCTCATGTGAATCTGTAGGTTGGCATTCAAAATAGTGAGCTTTTTCCTGTTAACTAATGAATTTTTTATCCGATCTAACTTTTATCTGGGGTCTGATTACTTGTTTCCCTGTTGTTTGTAGTCTGAAACTGGTTGTTTTGAGTTGTGAACTGACTAATTCTTACTCAAACTTGTCTTGTCTCTTTGTCTCCGTCCTATCTTTTCTATGTTTTTTTACCTTGCAACACGATAGTCACATCTCGGCTGTTCTAGTCATATTCTCGATGATTCATGTTGGGTGCATCTCAGACCTTGGCTGTTCTAGCCTATTACCTCTTTTTTTTTTATATCTCTAGAGATAGAGTTCTGAGTTGGATCTTAAGTTTCCTCTCATTTCATCTTCCTCTATGCTTGTTATGACTAGAAGTGGCAATGTTTTTCCCATTCATAGTTCTGGAGTAGGTAGAAATAAACCTCATGATCAAGGAAAAGGTCATTTTGAACCCATCGTTTAACTTGATAGTCAAGAGGGATCCTCATGTTCCTCTTCCCCATTAAGTATAGATATGAGTCTGAATCAGAAACCAGTGTTCTAGTTGTGTTCTAATCCTTTGTATCAAGATTAGCATAATCCATTTCTTTCAGATCAACAAGGCTACAGGAAGTCAGCTATTTGGGTTGATCCTATTGATGACCCCCACTACCTTAGTGACCCTTTTGAATGTATCAATCCTTTTGATCTTTTCAACCCCTTTGATCCACCAAGGGATACATTGACTATGAATTCTCAACTCGATACTCACACTCATACTGAAGAGGTGCACACGACACAATCTCACATTAACAACATGGCAACTCCTTTCAATTACACACAAGGTCAATACATGGATGGTCATGACTAGTACAAAAATGAAGAAGGTTAGTAAGAAGAGTAACATCACTAGGGTCTAGATCTGACTTATAGTATTTATCATATTATTGGTAATGATGATGAGCCAATAACTCAAAATGGCATAGATGCTGCAAAATAAAATAAAGCTCTCATTAAAATGATGGAAATACTCTTTGCAGAAGATAAAGAGAAATACTTTCCAGATTTGGCAAAACAAGGAGTTAAGTTACCCTCAAACTTCCAAGTGGAAACGCTTGTGGCTAAAGAAGAAGAAAGTGATACCTCCAAATTGCATAAAGTAATTCAAGACATGCAAAGTAAAATCAACCAACTTATGAAGGATAAGGACAAACCCACACAACAGTTCACAATGGAAAGCATATGTCCTTTACCTTTTGATAGGAGTATTATTATGCCACCTTTTCCCAAAGGTGTAGAACTCCCTAAATATGATAAGTATCTGGGTACCACTGATCCTTAGGATCATTTAAGAGAATTTGGTGCCCTATCTATGGATTTTATACATGATAAAACCTATTTGATGCATCTCTTTCCTTGAAGTTTGGGTGGACGTGCCATGGAGTGGTTTTCTCGACTACCCACTGGCATCAAGGCTTTTGATGAGATTGCCAATCTCTTTATATAGCACTATTCTCACAATATTCAGCATCCCTTCAACGTAAGAGACCTTTGCAATCTCAAGAAAAGGCAAGGGGAACCATTCTTAACATTTATCCAAAGATGGAGACAACTTTGCACTAAGTACCCTCGGAAAATACCCAAATCTGAGAAACTCGATATCTTCTTGGATAATCTCACCCCTAATTTTGGGTATCAAGTACAACTTCAAGGTCCCCTTAATTTTGATAGCATGACAAAGAAAGCTATGAGGATAGAAGCATTTATGGTTAAAAAAAGGTGAATTGACTTTGTATAAAGACAACAAACAAGGTCCCTCCACTTCCAACAAAGATAAAGGGAAGTTTACCAACAAAAATAGGGATGTTGTGAATGATGGGGTGGTCGATAATGTGACTCCAACTCCTTGAAAACTGGTCTTCAATCTCACCTTTGGTATACAAGTGACCAAATTTTTTGAAAAGGATACAATGAACACTCAATAACCTTCTAGATTTTCTGGCAACAAACCTTGGGCCCCACGACCCAAGCGTGAATTTACTTCTTTGGGAGAACCACTTGATGTAGTTTTGAAAAATTTGGTACAAAATGAAATTCTTGCTCCTTCAGAAAAATGTCTATATGATTCATAACCATGACCTCAATGGTGGAATGATAATGTATACTGTGACCACCATAAAAACAAAGGTCATAAGACTGCTACTTGTCTTCAATTGCATCATAAAGTCCAAGATCTGATCGATAACCAGGTGATCATTGTGGAAAATCATAACAAGAATTTATATCATTAGGAATTTAAAGATCCCTTTCCTCGTCATGAGAAAGGTGAATCCTCTAACACTAAGAACAATAATGTCAAAGTTAATTACGCACATGGAACTTATGATAACATCATCAACATGGTTGAACCTGTGGAAGTGGAATATTGTAATATGTTTACTAGCAAGGGGAGAAGGGATGCTTCCAAACCTAAGACCACATTCATCTTGAGAGGCCCTAGGTATCAATTATCTAAATCTAAAACATCTGGAGATTGCGTGAACATTGTTACTATATCTCACGCTAAGATCACTATCAATGGTCCTGACCCTCCTATTGCTATGTCCACATTGAAAGAAACTGTGGATAAAAATATTGTTGGCTCTGCCAACAAGACCACAAAATTGGTCCCTACACCTCCTACTACTGGTTATAGCATTCTTGACTAGCTTCAAAGAACCAATGCTCAAATAACTATCTTTGAGCTATTGAAGATCTCGCCTGCTCATAGGCAGATTGTGGACAAAGCTCTCATAGAAGCTAATGTCCCGAAAGACATCAACCTAGATCAGTTTCAATCCATGGTGGGTCACTTGACTTCACCACATTATTTTTCCTTCTCTGAAGAAGATGATCACTCAATTTGTCACCCGCATAATCCTCCTCTGCATATAGAAGTCATGATTGGAAAATAGCTAGTCCACCGCATCCTCATTAATAATTGTGTTGGTCTCAATATTTTCTCCACTCACTTACTTTCTCAGCTAGATTATGGCAAGGATCGCATATATTCCCACAAAATAATTACCATCAAGGCCTATGATGAAGAAGAGAGAAAATCTAAAGGTGTAGTTGTGCTACCCATTTGAGTTGGACCGGTTGAAAGAGACGTCACATGTCAGGTGCTAGACCTTCCTCTTATATATAATATCTTGTTGTGAAGACTGTGGATACATGAGATGCAGGTGGTTCCTTCTACATACCATCAGTGTATTAAGTTTTCTTTCTAAGGTGCAGAGGTGACAATTCCTGCTAGTATGGGCTCTTCTTGTAATGTGCTCACTCAATCAGCTAATAGTCTTGTTCCAACTAATAGAGAATACATAGAATTCTATGATGCCAAGCTCAAAGATATGGAACAAACCGTAAAAATCATAGACATAGGCATGGGAGGATATCAAATAGAACCTGTGCTATCGTTAGTAGCTCTACCTCCATCTCCTCATTCTTATGGGAAACCTTCTGAGAACAACAAATCTTCTGCTCCTCCTGAGATAGTTTATGATGGTGCCTTTGTATGAGCTTCTACACAATTAGAAGATGAAGATGAGGAAAGAGCTATTAAAGCTTGGATTTGCAAAGGAAAGAGCATAGCTAAATAGACTTCTCCATCTTGTGAACCAAATCCCAACAATGAAGGTCTTAAGATTATGAAATGCTATGGGTACAAAGGGAGTGGCCCAATAGGGGTGAATGGTAATGGGTTACTTGAACTTATTAAAGCTATAAGTCAAAAGACAAAAGAAAAAATTGGTTTACATTTCAAAAAGATCCCGTTCCATCTAGGGATCAAAAAATTTGTGCCAAATTTAGAGCCTTCACTAGAACCTGAAGGCATAGCTATAGTTGACACCATAGAAAATAGCTATGATGAGGATTGCTTTCCTTATCCCATTCCTCCAGATCTGGTAGCATTCCTTGTTGAGCCAGATAATTTTGTATTGCACACCAGTAAAGTTGAGACTAACAGTGATTCTGATAAAACCACTCCATTTGAGGTACTAACCTATGAACAATGGAAAGTGTTGCAAGATCTTAACTTCCAAGGTGAATGATACATACCACTAGAGTTTCAAGAATAGTTGGCACAAGAACAAGCTGGTGTTGCAAGAACTCAAAAACTTTCATGGTGCAAGCACCCAAGTCAGAGTTAGGACACAGACTCTCATGAATATGAGTTTGACAGTTTGTTAGAAGTATCTTATGAAAAACTTCTCAACACAAGTGAGGTGTCTAGTGAAAGGTCTAATGAGTCTGAGTCCATAAATGTTAATGTGTCTTCTACTTCAATCATTAGGAGTCAAAAGGATTCAAACACACCTTTGGATGAGATCGATTTAGCTCTCTACTTTCACTCCAACATCCTGAGTTAATAAATTGGAATTCCCCTCCTTCATCTAATGAAGTCCTTACATTCTAGAATGACTATGCTCTAGCCTTCTACCTTCACCCTGTTGAACCCATAACATCCTCCACTAGTGAAGAAAGTGTCAACATGACCGAGGTTGATATCAAGTATCTTAGTCATAAAATTAAAAGAAGAAAAAATAGGCACTCTGATGGTGAAGAACACATTGTGGTAGTATTAGAGCCAAAAAAAGTAAAAATAAAAGACGTATCCGAAGGTGAAAACTTCTGTGAGGTACCTAAGGATGAGATACTTGATGCACTTCTGAGTCACTTCCAGGAATGCTCATCAGTGTTAATTGAGCCAACTTAGCCGATAAATCTGGGAACAAAAGAACATCCACACATCATTCATGTGGCCAAATCATTATCTATAGAGGAACTTAAAGAATTCACAGAATTCTTCAAGGAAAAAAAGATAAACTTTGCATGGACATATTCTGACATAAACTTTTCAATAGCTCTAGGTGTGAAACCAGTCAAACAAAAACTTAGAAAGATGCATCCACATGTGGCTCTACTGATCAAGAATTGGAAAAACTTCTAAAAGCTGGGTTCATCCGAACAATTGATTATGCAAAGTGGATCTCTAATATATTCCCAGTGACTAAACATGATAAATCTATCAGAGTCTACATAGACTTCAGAGACTTAATTTTGGCATGTCCAAAAGATGATTTTCCACTTCCCAACATTGACATGATTGTGGATATGACATCAGGGTATCAGATGTATTCGCTAATGGATAGTATTTCTGGTTATAATCAAATCAAAATTGTGCTAGAGGACCAAGAGAAGATTGATTTTACTTGTGCATGGGGTACATTCTGCTGGGATGTTATGCCTTTTGGTCTAAAAAATGCTGGAGCTACTTATCAGAGAGTTGTCACCACCATATTTCATGACATGATGCATAAGACAATGGAGGACTACATGGATGACACACTTGCTAAAATTATGGACAAAAAGACATGTCTCACTGATCTAGGTCCCATACTAGATTGTATGAAAAATTTAGACTATGTCTTAACCCTAAGAAATGTGCATTTGGGGTTACTTAAGGAAAATTACTTGGCTATATCATCTCCATGAAGGGAATCGAGGTGGATCCTGCAAAGGTGCAAGCTATCATGGAAATTCCTCCACATCATAATATCAGACAAATTAGAGGTCTTTAAGGTCAGATCCAATCTATCTGACATTTTATCTCGTAGCTATCTAACAAGTCACAACCATTTACTAAAACTATACATAAAGGTGTGACTTATGAATGGAACAAGGAATGTGAAGAAGGCTTTCAACAGATCAAACAATATCTAGCTAACCTGCCTGTGTTAATGCCTTCTATTCAGGGGAAATCATTGATATTATACATCTCAGCTATAGCAACATCTCTGGGCACCTTATTAGCCCAAGAAGATCAAAATAATAAAGAAAGAGACATTTATTATATTAGCAAAACATTGGTCTCTTATGAAATCCATTATTCTATAATTGAGAAAGCTTGCTTAGTAGTGGTGTTTGCTTCCCAGAAGTTACAAAACTACATGTTGGCTCACACTACAAGGCTAGTCGCAAAAATTTATCCATTAAAATACTTACTCAGTAAAGCTACCCTCACAGGTAGACTGGCTAAATGGGTCATGCTCCTTAGTGAATTTGATATTGAATATGTTGAGAGGAAAGCTATTAAAGGACAAGTGATTGAAGATCACTTGGCTAATGCACCTCTTGCAGATCATCAACCATTAAGGATGAAATTTCTAGATGAGTCCATCATGCTTCTCACACATTGGACATGGACCATGTTCTTTGATGGATCATTCACCTAGCAGGGGTCAGGAGCTGGAATTTTGTTTATTACACCTTAGTGGTATTCCTTACCAAAGGCATACAAAATGATGTTTCCTTGTACAAATAACACTGCTGAGTATGAAGCTTTGATCAATGGGCTAAAGATCGCTATTGAATGACATGTTTATGAACTAAAAGTCTTTGGAGATTCACAACTGGTTATCAATCAAGTGAATGAAAGCTATCAAAAAAAATATGAAAAGCTAGTGCCCTATAAAAATATGGTTGACGACCTTAAGAAATACTTTGCATATTTTACTTTCCAGCAAATTTTGAGGGCAGATAATAAAGTAGGTGATGCTATGGCTACTCTGGCTTCTATGTTACAAATGCTAGAAAATGATTTTAGACATGAATTCCTAGTGGAGACATTATGCCTTCTTGCCTATGATTCACCTTACTCCTGGATGATCTGTTCAGTCATTGGACATGATTCATCCTGCTACCATCATATCTTCTCTTATCTTCATGACCAAATTGTTCTTGACACATATACTTGAAATTAAAAACATCATTTAATTCACAGTGCTTCACGGTATGTCATCGTAGCTAACAACTTGTATAGACGAGGTCTAGACGGTACCCTCCCTAGGTGTCTAGAACCTGATAAGTCCAAATGTGTGTTAGAAGAGGTACATGAAGGTATTTGTGGGTCTCACTCAAATGGTCTGACACTGGCTCGTAAAATTATTAGAGCTGGTTACTATTGGCTTGATATAGAGAAGGAAGCTACATAGTTTTCTAAGTCTTGCAAATAGTGTCAACTACATGGTAATCTGATTCATGCTCCAACCAAGGAGCTCATTCCCTTCATTACTTTCTAGCCATTTCAATAGTGGGCCTTTAACTTAGTGGGTCAGATATATCTGTCTTCTTCGAGAGAACATAAATACATCATTACTGCTACTGACTATTTTGCCAAATGGGTCAAAGAAGTACCTCTTAGTGTAGCTGATGGCAAGTCTATTGCCATGTTTATACTAAACTACATCATCTATAGATATGGTGTACCCTCATCTATAATCACTGACAATGGGGGACAATTCAAGAACAAATATCTGACAAATTTGTGCACTAAATTCAAGATTATTCAACACTGGTCATCTGTTTATTATCCCTAGGGTAATGGACAGGCTGAAGCTTCAAGAAAGAAAATTCTTAAGATCCTACACTGTACCGTACATAAATCTGGATGAGATTGGTATCTCCAGATCAATCTGGCTTTATGGGCCTATTGCACCAGTATACAAACACAAATAAGGGCCACACCCTTTGCTCTATTCTATATTGCAGATCCAGTGTTTCCTATTGAGGTTGAGATTCCTACCTGGTGAGTCTCTCTAAAAGGCCTCATCACTGATGATGACATCAGAATATCTCGGCTACAAGAGCTTGAATTACTAGATGAATGTCGAAAGGTGTCATTTGATCATCTCCAAGAATATTAGAAGAGGATATCTGAGAGATATAACAAGAAGGTTAGACCAAGAGACTTTCAAATGGGTGATCTTGTCTTGAGAGAGAACCCTAAGAATCAACAACAGTGGATTTAGAAATAAAAATTTGAACCAAACTGGCTCGGTCCATATATTATTACTATCGTATTTGGGTCTGGCGCTTACCATCTTTCTACTACAAAGGGTGAACAACTGAAAGAACCTATCAATGCTCTTCACCTAAAAAAGTTCTATAGTTGACATGTCTTTTGAATTCTCATGTACATATTTTATTCTGAGAAAATCCTAAAAATTGCAAAATGTCCTGAAAAATGATCATCTTAGTGAAAACCTGGCAAACAGGAACTTTGATGTATCTATTATCCTGGTGAAATCCTGGTAAATAGGTGCCTTGATAATACCAAAAAAATCAAAAATCAAAAAATACAAAAAAAAAATTGAAAAAAATGAAAATACAAAAAAAGAGAAAAATGTGCCATTGATGAAAACCTAGTAAACAGGCGTCATGGTAGGAAAAATAGAATTTCTTCCAAGATGGTAAAAACCTAGTAAATAGGTGCCTCTTGTTTTGTAATTCTCTATCTGTCGCAGCATCACTTGGTTTTCTTACATTTTCTATTCTACTTTCCTGCTTCAGTTTGATTTCCCACTTTAGTTTGCTTTAGTGTGCTCATGCATTTGCTCTTAGTCATCTTTGAGATTTTGCTTGACTTTACATGGATTGAAACTGGTCACACTTGGGGGCATCTTCCTGTTCTAGGGGGCATTGTCCCATCTTTTAGAGTCTTTCTCCTCTTCGCATCAGTCACCAGTGGTTCTCATTGAGTCTGCCTGTTGATGCCTAGATCTTGCATCGATATTTATGCTTGAGAATCTCTTTCACGAAATTCACCAATGGTTCTAACTAAGTCTTCCTACTATCGCTATATTACTAAGATTTATCCCATCAACTCTCTATCTACATGTTTGACTTTGATCCGATCATTATTTTGGGGCATGGCTCCCCACTTTGATCTCATCTTCAATTTACACTCAAGTTAGTAAGGATTGTATTGACTTTGATGATCCAAAAGTACTCAATAATGATTATATGATGAGTCCAACAACCAAGTCCTAGGGTTGTGTTTAGCTTAGGCTTGCATTTGCATTTTAGGCTTGCATAGCGATAGTTTTGGTGCTCTCTTCATGGTCTTCTCATTCCTCAAAGGTCCTCATCTTTTGTCCTGGATTCCTCTTGACTGCATAAGTGTTCAATCCTCTCTCTCTATCTTCATCTATATGCTCAATCAATTTTCGTGATCAAAATCAAAATCTGAGACTTCTATATATGCTTGTGCAGTCAACTTTCTAACGTCGCTTTCTTATCAGAATCATCTCTTGTCATGATTTTCTCAGCTTCTGCAATCTTTTCATCAAGTCAACTCTAGTCAAAATTGGTCAACTATGGTCAAACCTAATCAACAGGACCTCCTGATCACTCCAAATTTATTCTTCCTTCTCTTGATCTATCTCTGATTCCTCTAGCTTTTTGAACTTATTTCTATTTGCGATTTCTCGCTCTCATCATTATGATGTGTCATCTTTTGATTTCTCTCCCAAGGGAGCAGGATGATTGCATCATTGAATCTTTTTGCATTATTCTTGAATCATTCTGATCTAAATCAAAAGTCCCCATCGCTAGGGGCATCTCATCACTTGGGGCATATTCAATTTTTTGTACCTTATGGTCAAAATTGGATATTCCATGATCTTAAATCTCTGGGGACATCTTGATGTCTTGTATCTTGTCATCTTGCTATCTATCTTTCTAGGTATCTGAGTAATCTAACTCAGATCCTCAAGGATCAAGCTTCATTCTAAAGATGATTCTTGAAATCTGATTAGGTATTGGGGCAATCTAACCCTAATTCCTGAAAGTTATGCTTCATTCTGAAGATGGCTCTCAAAAGCTCTTTAGACCATTATCTAGGCAACCTAACCTAGATCTCAGAAGGCTAATCTTCATATTGGGGCACTATAACCCTAAATCTAGAGACAGTCCTAGATCTTCATCAACTATCAGTGGACATTAGGGCAATCTAACCCTAATTCTGATCTTCTCTCAGATGATTCTGCTTCTCGATCTGATCAGTGTCTTGGCAACCTAACCTAGATTTCCAAAATCTTCATCTTCACATCAAACTATTCTTTGAATAAATGCACTGCTCACACATGAATTCAAAGAGGGGAAAAATGTAACACCCCAAAATTGGCACCTTATAATTCCTAATCAATTTTGGTGTGTTCCTTCAATTTCTCATCATCGAAGTCCTATTATACTAGGAAAATTCTCCTTTCTATTTGACTTTAATTGACTTAGTCTCAAATACAGAAAACCTAAATTTTCATAAATCTGACATTATATTTAATTCCTAAAATTATCAAGGTTTATTAGCTAAAAAATTCCTATGATTAATTAATTTAATTCTAAAGTCCTAAGTACTTTTAAATTAAATTGATTCTACCCCCTTTAGCTAATACACATCAAAAGGAATTGAATAGTTATTTAATTACTTGAATGTATTATCCTCAAAATGAATTCCATAATTCTATATGAAAGGTCACTCATGTGGTAATAATCCACTCTTTTAATTAAATAATTCATGCTTTTTTGTCTCAATCTCCATTTCTAAAAATGAAGAGGCAACCGTTTCTTTTCAAGAAACTCTTCACCCTCTTTCCATGGTTTTTCTATATATTGGACATCTTTTTCTTCATTTGGGAGGATGAATTGGAGAGCATCAAAATTATAGTTAAATTTGTATTGATTTTCATGCTTTTTAGCTTTGTTGCATAATTAGATTAATTTCATTTGGATTAAGTAATATTTTGATTCTTAATGTAGTTTGCTTACATATTTAGTAACTTAACTTCATCATCTTTCAAGCTTTCTAGATTAATATGCATTTCAATTCTAGTTTAATGGCACTTCATTTCTAGATTAATTGCATTTTCTTTAATAGATTAATGGCAATTTGCTTATATTTCATGCTTTATAAGTCCTTCATTTTAGCTATGGTCAAGGTTGTTGGCTCTCGTTCTAAGAGTAAATTTGACATCCCCAACTAGTTAGGAGGCAACAAATTGCTTCAATCAAATTTGCAAAATGAACAATTCATGTTCATCTTTGTGAATTGAATGATTGAGTAAGGACCATGTTGGGTATGTGCCTGATTTAGAGGTCACATTCAAGCACATAACACATTTATGTAGTGGTATTTACTAAAACATCAAGTGCCAACTAAGATTGAATAGTATTATGCCAAGTATGGAAACTCTTTTCTTCCTATAATATTTTCTTTCAAAAATATTTTCAAGTATATAAATGCATTCCATATTTCAACCATACAATATTAAGCACATTAACCCCTTCTTTCATTCAAATTTTGAAGAAAACATGAAATTTCCTCAATTTTTTAATTTGAGCACAAATATAAATCCATCATTATGGTATTCCAGAGAAAAATTAACATCATTATGACTTTCTCTTTAAATACACAATTAAATCTCCACTAAGGCATTAGGAAATAACCTTTTTTTTTAAATTATTATTTTAAAATATCCAAGAGTTCATAACTTCTTTATGACAATGGAAAAATACAATAAAAGGTCTTTCTCTCCACCCTTCCATAGTGGTGTCATGGAGCCACGGTGGCTCTAGTCATACCCCGAAGAAAGTAAACTATAATATACCTATACCAAAAATAATGAATCTTCTCAAATATTTAAAAATTAGAAAACATAACATATGTGCAACCTCTCACATGACCACTAACAAGATTCACATAAATCTAAATTTTTGTACTCACTAAACGTCCCATATTAGATTTTATGTATATCAACTATATATAAACCGTCCAACTCTATCTTTATCTTTCAAAAAATATGTAAGAAGGATTGAGGTAGTAGGGAATACTTATCTCTCTAAATTGATGCATCATTGGTCTCCACCTCCCCATGCAAGACTCCTTTCTCTCAAATTTATCCATTCTCCAAATTCTTCAAGAGTTATCAAAATAAAGAAGTGGGTAACAATCTATTCAGCCTTCCCACACTCAATATAAGGATGATTAATCTATTCAGCCTTCCCACACTCAATATAAGGATTTACATCCTATCCTTTATGAATTCTTTTAATCAATTAAGAGGGGACAAAAATTAGGATAACCCATCCCCAAAGTCTTCCCTCTTAAATGAGGTATAGGGGTGACAATGGCACCCTTAATCCATCTAAACCCACCAATCCTCCAAACTCGACACTCATCTTAGTGTGGATTTTTGGAGGGTTAAATGTGGTAATTTAGCTTTATTATGCATCCAATTGGCCCCCACCTCAAGGCTATAGGCCTTGGGGGTCTATTTGTGTAGATCTAACATGAGAACTTACCTAGAAACTCTCATTAGGGATCCAAAATTATAAAACTCATAAACAAATGTGTAATGCCCCTCCAACCCTCACAAGACCTGATTATGCCTATTGGAAGTTTGGGACTTTTATTCTCTATTAATGATTCTTATTGAAGTTACTAATGTACAATCTATCTCATCTCCATATAAGTGTTTAATGTATATTTCTCCTTGAGTAGTGATATCTACAATGTGTTCATGATATTTTAGGAATATTGTATTATGAAACAATCCGATATGTTTTTGTATGAAGAACTTCCTTTTTGATGGTTTGAGTACAGAGGGATGAATTAAGTTGATTAAGATATTTTTATGACTATGTTCTCGATGGTGTATTTATGTTGTTCAAAACTGCCATAAAGATTAGGTTATATATGTGCTTTACCTAGCCATTATTAACATTGTTGTATGATTTTATGAATGATTGTGATGTTAACTATTGACTAGGGATTAACACAAATCACCTAATGGATCATATTATGGAGTAAATCTGACCCTTGCTTTATAATTAATTAGTATTACTTTGTATTAAGGGTTCTCATACTATAGTGACATCATACTTGAACTATATGCTTTCTCTTATTTGATTAGATGATGAGATGCTTTCAAAATATATTGGATCGTATGTCCATCCTAATGATTATTTGTAAATGATCTGAAATCTCACCTAATGAATTATAGTCTTAGAATATTTATTGGAATTTTTTCTTATTTACATGATGAAATTATCAATGATGATGGTTTATTTTTATTTTAGTGTGAAATTATTGTAGAGCTAACAATATTAACTCAATCATGATTTAGAATGAGCATTTTCTTGTGTTTGTGTGTGGGTGGGATGAGGGTATATGGTCATAGTCACTTCCGTGGGAGATCCACATGATGTCGCACTCCCCCTCCTTGTCTTCTACTGCTTGCACACACACACACACACACACACACACACGTGTGTGTGTGTGTGTGTGTGTGTGTGTTTCTCAACTTGGTGATGCAAGATGAAGCTATTGAGAATTGACTCCACCTGGCCACACAGATCTGAGTGTGCCTTTAAAATCCTCAAACATTGTTGTTGTGAAGATAGTACTAAGGTTTCCCCAAGTAGACCATTTTGACTTAGGTTCCTTTTCTCAAGAAGTCACCCTTTTTGGGTTTGGGATGTATTATTATTTCGATGGTTTTGAGATTTGTGTTCTGGTTAGTTGACTTTGTTCTTTCATTATTCTTAATTATACATATACATATACATATACATATACATATACATATACA
>MU223489.1:1093917-1109126 GCA_018584345.1 Thuja plicata | reverse complement strand
GTGTATAAAGATATGAATATGTGTATTATTTTTGTGATGTAATAGTGTACTATGATATAAAAGTAAATAAAATAATAAGAGAATTAAATATCATTATGTCTAATTGACAAAAATAGCTTTTCTAGGAGTTTTGAACCCGAGACCTCCTAGGAGTAAGACTAGCTAGTTACCAATGGGCTATATGAGTTACTTGATCATATTTTTTATCATCAACATATTTGATTACTTTATAAGCTTAATTAGGTTAATAAATAAATTAAATTTGTAACCTAGCATTCACAGGAATAACTTATTTGAAACCAACTATGGAAGTTGGAGAAGTTGCTTACAGTAAAGAAACTCCTCAAACCATATAGTTTTCTATTTGTATAGAGGTAAATTTATTATGGAAGAATGGGAGGTTTGGAGGATTTGGATAGAACAAATATGAGGGACGGGATTTTGGATTCTGAGAAAATGCTTTACAATTTTATTAAAATGAGGTTATTTCATCAAGAGTTAAGGAAGACAACATTGTTTTGATTTCTGGAAAAATGGAGAAATATCTATTACAAAATGAAATATAGTCCTGATATGGGGGCCATATATCCCTAACATACTGTTGGATCTTGCTAAGATTTAGATATGTTGGTAAGAACCAAATTGTGCCAATTCGCACTGGCGCCATTGAATAAATATGATGGGTTTTAAAAGTTATAGATCTCTGTATGTGGGTCTATCTAGGAGGACAACAAGAAATAAGTTGGAAAGCCTGGGGGTTTATGGAATCTCTCAAACACCAAGGGAATTCTCTAGAGGAATCCAGGTAGAGTCTGAAAATAGTAATAATTTTCCTATGTCTATGTTATTTATTTGAGGTGTGTGTTTATTATTATGAGTGTTCTATTATGGATCAGATCTATAGACAATTAATGTAGTTTTAAAATATTCATGATGCAATTTATAAATAAGTGTATGCATTTATTATTGGGAGTGATTATGTCTTCATGTGTGGTTTTTAATTCTATGTGAATTTTATGTTTTAATAGTGGTTAAATTTCTATTTAATGTTTATTGTGTTTTGGAAGGTTTGGGATGTCATTTTATCACCCTTCCTTTTGATAGTTTATTTCATGTGGGATTATTTTCTTCTATGTTCTTTCTCTAATTTTGTTTATGAGAAAGATTCATATCTTTGTCAAGGTGTCCTTTGATGGCCATATACTATTCCTATTTGTATTTTGCACATCGTTAGGGTTTGGATTCATCTTGAGGGTTTGATAACATAGGAAAGTTACCTAAACCTAGGGATTGGATGTTTTGTAGTGATTGTAAGTCCCTTTTGATGACATGTTTGAGTAGGGAAATAGGTAACCTAGGTGGGTAGCTCACCATAGGTGCCAGGATCCAAAGGGTTGCTAGGAGACCCTATGGGTGAGTTCTTAATCAAGTGATAACCATAAAAAATGAACTTAGGATTTGGGGGTTTGCACATAATAAAAGATAAATGATATTATAGTCTGCATAGACTTATTCGAATATTGGTACCATGGGTAATGGATAGGTTGGATCCTTCAACTTTGAGATGGGAATGATGTTACATGGTTGTTAGGAGGATCTCAATACATAGGCTATGTGATGACACTCACCTAGTTGGTAATCAATAGCCCTCACTCATATTTTTTTGATGTTTGTATACTTGTTTATATTTTGTGTTTCTTGTTTTTTTTTGTATGGTTCTTTTGGGAAATGCTCCTTCTTTTCCTTAGATTACCTTAAAGATTATTGAGGTATTGTTTGTGGTTGCATGGATGTCTTTACCCTTGAATTCATGCTTGGAAGCTATCAAGGATTCTACTTCTGCATCATGTACTTCAATGTTTTGTAATTCTGATGTATTTATTTATTGAGATCCCTTGTTTGGTAATTTAATGTAAGGTAAATGAAAGGAGAAGCAATGTAATGGGAATGGGTATTTCTAGTTGAAATGAAGGGAAAAGTTATGCTCCTACTTGTATATGTCTTAAAACATTAAAATAATGTGGAATTTGTCATTTGTTTCTATTTTATGCTATCTTGTAATAAAGTAAGTGATCTCTTGCATGAAAAGTTATTCTTATGGTTTTGTCTTGTTTTTTGGATAAGGACCTAGCTTATATTGATATGGTAAGTAAGTTCTATTATATAATAAACTAAAAAGTAATACTATGAAATGATTGGTTAATGAGTGAACTTGTGTTTATATCAAAGGGGAATGTTATTTCTAGATAAGAAGAACTATAGGGAATTATCAATGATAATGGAATCACAATCATGGTATAGCTTTATAATTGAGAAATGAGATTCCAAATATTAAGGGAAGTTTATAGAAAATAATTACAAGACATTTCTGGTTCAGTATAACCTATGATAGTAACTAATAAATTGATTCACATATTGTTAACTTGTGATTAATGTTAAGAATGAGTTTGGAACATTTTGTTTGGTTCCTTAAAATATATCTAGTATAATGTACATCTAGGTGGTAGGGTATGCGATAATGAATGATAATATTTACCCTAATGTCTATATGAAACTAAATTTATAAGATAGTTTACATATGTTATGAACAATGGATTGCGTTGATGAATTAAATGATGGTGACTAATCATTAAAACATGTTCATGAGACAGTAATCATTTATTCTAAAGTGTTATAAATATGTTAGAAGTGTAATTCATTATGAAGATCTTAAATGTACTTAAATTAATCTGCTAGGGAACCTATGAGGACTTAAGAATCTTTAGTTATGTTGCATTCATGTTTTCTAAGCATGTGTATTGACTCTTTTGATAATATGTGTCACAATAGTTTTAAAAAAAATTGTATTCATCTTTAGAGGTTATATGGTTAGTCCTCCTGGGTTCCCTGGTGGAGTGTTACATCTGGTATCAGAGCCCTAGGTTTCCACATCGGGAACTCTCAGACTCATAACTCATGTGTGCTTACCCTTTAAGCTCTTGTATTGTAATTCTTATTGATGTTAGCATCATTGTTGCAAAATTGAATTTTAGTTAAGAAAGTTGCATCTTTCGGTGTGTCTATGATAAATTGTTTTGGAAAAATAATTACATAGTACTAATATAGAATTTGTCATCCTAATTTTCTATGCATGCAAGAACATAACCAAAAAAAATAAAAGATTGCATACATGGTACACTCTCTCTAACACTGCTATATTGTAAATACAAAATGTTGAACACGTGTATCCTTGCATTCATGCTATCAAATTAAAAGTAGTTAAGTATTGATCATTTTACAATTTTATATTATACAAAGATCATTACGACTGTACATTTCAACTGGATGTAAAGGATAATGTCATTTTACACATTTTTGTTGTCATAACATATAGTAGACATATACAAGAGAGTAGTCATGGTGAGGTATGAGAGAGTAGGAGAACCAGACATTGCCTTTGAATCTAGAGTCTTCATTTGTTGTGTATTCTTGCATTTAATCTTTCGTTGTCTTGCATCTTTAGGTTAGTTATCTTGCATCTTTAGTCTCGTGTCCTGCATGAATAAGATGAAATGGGTTAGATCCAATTATTAGAACTAAGAAATGGTAGAAACCCTAAACTCAGATAGTATCACACTTTCTATCTTGCATATTCCTACTAAAAACATCAATGTAAGGAGAAGATAAAGTTTTGCACTAACATGGTAGTAGTTTTAAAGGGACATATATCATGTATGAAATATTTTACTATAAATGGTTATATTCTTGCATTATGTAAAGAATATCTATTTTACAAATTAGAGGTCTGAATTAAAGGGACTTAGTTATTGGTAGCTTTAGAAACCTTTTTCAGAAAAGAGAGGCAAATATCCAAGTTAATAAAGACAATCAACCAAACAACACTCATGCATGAGTATTTATGCATGATACATGATGATAAGATATACAAGATGTTAAATTTAGTATGTATACTAACTTTTTGAGCTTCCAGGTGTTCTTGATGAACAAAGGAAACATAAATTACTTTCAAAAAGAAAACATTGATGGATTAGGAACTCACCAAAGCAGTGTTATATAGGGAAATGTAGTGAGTGTTACAAGCCCGTGCTTAAACTTCACAAGAGACATTGTTTCAAAAGAAATGCTATGGACTCATAAATAGAGTGTCAAATCTAGAAAGAAAGTGCCATGTAATTCATAACAGTTAGCTACAAAGATTGATGGATCAATAACCATGCACTTATATCACAATCAACATTTTTTATGGAATGAAATTCAGAGTTCAATTAAAGAAAAGGATGTGACTGTTGTTATATTATTATCAAGATGTTATGAAAATGCAATGAGTACATCAAATCAGAATAATCAACATTCAAGTTCAAGGAGTTGATGATCAAATGCAAGAATGACTAAATATTGTTATACAAATAGTGGGTCTAAGTAGTTTTCAAGGTAAAAGTAAGGGTTTAGATTCACTTATGTTGATGTCAAGGACACTACAAATTGAACAAAATAAAAGCAAGTAGAGTTTATAACAGTGGTATGTACAAATAGAAGAAATGAAATAATAGTGCCATTAAAGAATAAATAACAGTAGGGTTTTGATGAATCTTAGTTTAGGCTGAGTCATTCATAGATATTGTTATTGTTTGTGGGTGTCACAAGCCTGTTATCAAACCACATTAATGACATTGCCTCTAAAATCTAGATGTAGGTGTATGAGTTCAGGGCTATGTTTGGGTCAAGTCTGCAAGTCAAAACTGTGATGCATATCTTGCTGATGTCAAGCTACAAAAAGAACCAGTTGATAGTGAAAGAGTAAACACATACAAATAGCAAGGTTATTGCTAAGTCAATCAAAAAAATGTCTGAAGGAACTAGTGTAAAAGACATTAGTACTTTCACAACCTTGGTGTGGCTTTCTACAAAAATAACTGATAGAGCAAATAAATGCATAATGAAACTTGTTTAAACAAAAGGGTCTGAAATAAAAGAACCTCCATAAAAGCTAATGCTAACTACATAATCAAATCATGGGGGAAAATCAAAGTCTATAATGTCATTCTCCAAGTTCAACTTAAGTGCTAGATAGTAGTATGTTTGTTCATATAAAAGCAACAAAGAATAGTTAATGATGGTGAGATTTCAAATAAAAGAGTTGTCAGTTAAAACCAGCAGTTCATCTTAAGACATTGTTGACTAAATGTAGATTAAGAAATATATATAGCAAGATCCCCAAAATCATGCAATAAGATGCGGAAAGATTAAAGTCTATAATGTCAACTCAAAATACAACCAGAGTTCTAGAAAAAATGAGTATCTTTTATGGGTATACAACAAGCAATATTTGGAGAGCTAACAGATGCACAAAATGGGATGTCAAAACTAATGTGATGAGAGTAACTTATCTCAAGTTACGCCTGACACCTGTGAAGAGTCTAGATAAAAGAAACTTGTGCTCCAGATAAACAAAGTTGAGCTGCAGTTTGATGGCCTGAGCCTCAGTAAAACAAGAAAAACCCCAAAATCATCACCATGATCATAGTTTCTTCTTCTCTATACTACTAGGGTTCCAAACCTTTTATTCTATTGACCAAATGTTTGAGAGGTTCCAATAACCAATGCAAAGAAAAATGAAACAAAATGAAGTTTTGAGGTCCGCAGTACATGGAGTAGTAAATGACCTTTAAAACTGTAGTGGTCGACAATGTAACCTTGGGATTCTCATCCTCCTAAGTGAAAGATCTAAACATGTGTCACTGGGGTCGCCAATGGGAATGACATTATTATGTCATATTTCAATTTTTTGCATTAGGGCAGATTGCTAGGGGAGAAATATAATGTTAGTTTCTTAGGTGATTTTCATACTTATGATATTGTATACATTTTAACATAGATCAAGGCATGTATTATGCTTAGGATTAGGGTTTAGAGCTTGATTGAAGGAGTTGGTTGTGAGAGAAATTCATTTTTGGATGAGGGGTAAGTGCAAGAAGTTGGGTGCCAATTCGGCGGAAGTCTTATGGACTTGAAACAATGCCGCTAGAAACTGGCACCCGTTTTGAAAAAAGGGGCACCCGTCTTAGGCTCAGACAACCGATCCAAAATTCAAAAAATGGGTGCCCATTTTTTTCAAAATAGGTACCCATTTTTAAAAATGGGTACACTTTTTTTTTCAAAACAGGTGCCCCTTTTTTTTAATTTTTTTTTTCAAGAAACATATTTTTCTTTGTCAATTTATTATATTTAAGAAACGGGTACACCTTTTTAAACGTGTGCCCATTTTTTAAATTTAGAATTTACAAGGCCACCGTTTGCATTGGATTTCGATTTGGGATAGGCTTGGCTGGACCAAGCCTATGCTTGGACCTCCAAAATAAAGGTTAAGGCATTTGAACACCAGATTTTTGTCTTGCCATAATTTTGTGAGGGTCTTCCTTGTCGAATGTTTTGACAAAATGAAAACCCATTAGACAACTCATTGTCTAGATTTCTAAAATATAAATTTTATATATTGATATGATCAATTTTACTATTTTTACAATATTTATTAATCAAAAGTGGTATCTAAACTTAAAATAGTAAGGTTCACTAAAACTTTAATAAATTTGTTGGTTTTAATATTTTTTTTTAAATTATTTATATGAAATCAGTCTACATAGAATTTTCTTGAAGATCAAAAAAAAAAATTTTAAAAATGTGAATTTTTTAACAAATTATGGTGGTCATAGACCAGAGGTTTCCAAAATATATTTTATAGTAAATTAAAAATTAATTATAAAAAAAAATCAATAAAAAAAAGAAAAAATATTATCATCAATCTTTGGTGTCTTAGGTATCTTTCCCCAGAAGGATTCACAAAAATTCAGTTATATAGGTCAAAATATGGTGGTCATACACGTGTGTGGTATGGTCCTAAAAGAGGCATTTTGAAAATGTAGGTTTTAAACATGCCTACTAAAAAATCTTTCTACCATGTGGGTATTTAAATAAATTACATATTTGAAAATTAGACTCTGAGCACTACATTTTCTATTAGTGAAGTGTTTTTAGATTCAATTTCCAAGTGGCTCAAATTTTGACATAAATTGACAGAAAATATGCAAAAAAAAAGAGAAAAAAGTGGACTCAACTTCTTGCTGGCACCCGGGAATGAAGGGAAAATTTGATGTATATATTTGGGCTGGAGGTAATGTTTTAGGGTTTCAGATTTTGTCGTAAAAGAAGGCTATAGTGAATTTCATCATTCCTTAGTGTTCTATGCATATTGATATGTAACCGTAACAAATTTTTGAAGAAATAAAGAAAGTGTTTGAATCATTCATGTTTTTATGAGTTTCCTGATTCAATCCTATCCTTATTTTATGCAATTAGTGTTGAGATGTTAAGATAGAAAAGTTACTAAATTTTTTTACATTCCTTATCAACGATTGCATATAACCTATTGGTAGAAAGTGTATGTATGTTAACAAGTTATTAGTTGTGGTGAAAACCCTAGTAATAAAATATTTATGTCAACCTACATGTTGAATAGAGAGTGTCCCATTTTTGAAATCTTGTTTTTCCATGTCAGATTTTAGCCTGTTTGAATTTTGGTTAGTCTGAAATTAATTTGGTGTATCGCCCCCTTGTAGTTTTATCTAGTTTTAAGTTATCCTTTTTCCCTTTTTCCTCAAAGAAGAGAGTCAGTGTTAGGTGATAAATTAGATTTCAATGGAACTGGCCTAGAATCTGTAGATTCCTTCCTAATCAGAGGTACGCATAACTTAGGAAGGTTTTCATTGTTTCCATGAGATGTTATTGCACCCTGATGCCTAATTTAGTGTGACATTTTATGTACTTAACAACTTTTGGGATACCCAGTGGGACCCTTTGTGATACATGAGTAAAATCCAAACAAGGAGTGTAAAATAATTTGAGTATTTATAGTTGTCACATACTAGGAGAGGCAGGACTTTACAAAGAGTACCTAGGAATCAACAAGAGTTTTCCATTCAACCTATAGTGAGTGGTAGAAAACCAGGAATACCAAGGAAGAAAGGATCTAAAAGGAGTTTAGCTCCTCCCTCCTACAAATTTGAGTTATTAGATTCATATCATGAATCCTCTAGAAGACCTCTTGTATTTCAGATTGTTCTAGAACAACCAACAATGACAAATCAATTATTATCTTCTAGTTCTTCATCACCACCTCTAAGAATGGCTAGGAAGTTTCCATTTGTGCCTTTTGATCTGGGCATCCCTTTGAGGATTTCCAATCATAACAATATTCTATTGGCAGCCTTAAAAGGGTTCCATCTTTCACAGGAGAAGGATAAACAACTGTTATAGAACATATTAGAGATATTTCTTCTCTTTTTAATGTTCATCACATCATAGAGGAAGATGTAGCTTTGAAGATATTGTCTATATCATTGAAGGGAAAAGCATTGGAATGGTTAAAAACTCTTCAAGTTGGATCTATTGCTACATGGGATGCACTAGGTGAGGAATTATCAAAATTATTTGAGGACACATCTAAGAATCTCTCTTTGGTGGAACAACTAACAACTATAAGAAGGCACCCCAAGAAGAAATAAGTGATTTCAATCTGCATTTTTAGAAGACTTGGAATAGAATCCCAACTACTGTAAGACCCTCTACTGAGTATGCATTCTTGTACTTTTTTAAGAATTTGAATAGTGATATCTTAGTTATGATTCAGTCAATGGGGTTAATTATTTGCCTCAAACTTTTTATATTTCTATTAGAGTAGAGAACAGTCTTATTCAAGCAGGAAAATAGCTCCCATGCTACCCATGCCCTTCTTTCCTAGAATTCAGTCTAACATGCTATTGATCATCCCACCTCTTGCACCTTTACCATCATCCAAAAATCAAGAGATGGTGTCTGCTTCCCCTCCTAATGAGTTGCACAGTATAAAAGATAGCCAACAAGAAATTGAAAGCTTATTAAAAACCTTTAGAAATGAGCTGGTAAACCTTAAGAGGCAGAAAGCTCAAGGAAATCTCATAGTTCACCCTCAAAATTAGTTTGCAATCTCCTCATCACAGGATCCTAACCAACCTATTTATCAAGGTAATAAACAACATTACCAAGGAAACAACAGTACAAATAGGTAGAACTGGAATAAGAGGCCTTATAAACCTTACAACCCTATAGCTCTTAATAATGCCATGCATATTGTGCCTAACAAGAACAACTTTGCTGCTGAATATGAGTGGTTTTATCCTTGTAGTCAGCCTCACAATCAGTCAAAGTGTACCAATGAAGTACTTAGTCAGGTTTTAATGGTCCAGAGTGAAATTGATTCACAGTAAGATATACCCATTGAGGAGGTTCAACAACAACCAGATCTAAGTACTCTGGATACTTATTTTCTTAATTGACAACAAGAACAATTATGTGGGGTGAGTAATGACTCACCTATATCAAAAAAAACTTGAGCCAAGAAAAGAGCTCTATAAATAGAGAAATCAGCTGCTAAGGTTGCTTCTACAACTCAGCCAACACCCACCAATCCTGTTTCAGTATTGAAAGAAAACACCTCTTTCCCAACCAAGGATCAGCCTCATAAGTATGAAAATGTGACCATTATCAAAGCTCCTCAAAAGGTACATTGTGTTTCCCGTTTCAATATTGTTGATAACATGAAGAAAATGAACATCTATATTTCTATGTGAGATTCTCTAGCCATTCCAAGACAAGTAGAAATACTTAAGGAAGCATTATCTAAAGATGCAGTGAGTCCACAAAAAGATTTCAAGCACCCTTCAAGGATTTTTTTTTCTAATATAGGGGCATCAAAAGTCCAAGGATCAGCAGTAAATTATGGTAAGAAAGTTTCAAATGTTGAACCACCTCCTTTTTATGTATCCTTGATAATTGGTAATAAATTAGTACACAATTGTATGGTGGATAATGGTGCAAACTGTACAGTTATGCCTAAACAAATTGTAGATTTGCTTGATTTGAGGTATGATCCTCTTGAGAAGGGAGTGATTTAGTTGGATGGTTCATCAATCCATACCTTAGGTGTTGTCAAGAATGCAAGTTTTACCCTTCATGTTTGCCCAAACTTCTATATTCCTCAGGACATTTATGTCATTGATTTTCCCCCTTATTTTTTCCTATGTCTGTCTCGTGATTTTACAGAAAAGATAGGTGGATATTTTTCATCATATTAGTCGCATATGATGTTTAGAACAAGGTATGGTGCAAAGGTAACTATAAAATCAGAATCATTAACCAAGGATCACCTAGACCCCTATATACCAAGCCATGTCAATGCAAGCTGTGTGATTATAGATGCTGATGAGGTTAAATATTTTCCAAACTTTAACACTCAAACAAAGGGAATTCCTGATATATTGTTGGATGAGTAGAAAAATGAGGATGCTTTTAGTAATCAAGATAGTTTTATTTATGATGCTAGTTTTGGTAATTATATGATATTTGAACCTAATCCTGTTATGTCAAACGTGATAAAAGGCCATGATATTGATTCAAAATAGCCTAATCATCTTTGGAACTTATATTTTGATGCATCAAGAAACAAGAATGGAGATGGTGCAAGGATTATGATTGTTTCTTTAGATGGTGACAAATATTATGCTACATTTAGGTTATCTTTTCTTTATTCTAATAATGTGGCTAAATATGAAGGTTTGATACAGGGATTAGAGTGGGAAAGGAAAAGGAATGTCAACTGTTTGAGAGCATTTGGAGATAGTGAATTGGTGGTCAATGAAGTGATAGGTTTGCATACTATTAAAAATGAGCTTCTAAAACTATAAAGGGCATAGTATCAGATATTTTAGATGATTTTGATGCATTCAACCTGATCTTTGTACCTAGAAGTAAAAAGTAGCATGCTGATAGGTTAGCTGCTATTGGTTCTCAAGTCACAATTCCTGAAAATAAAGATACAATTACTGATCAATCTCACATTTAAATTATTGTTAGGCCATCCATTCTGGATAATGATATTAACTGGTAGGTTTTTAATATTGATGAGCATATTTTAAAATTTATGTCGGATGAGGATGTATTTTTAGCTCCTAAATTTACCAATGTGAAATAGCAGTTTGAAGACCAAATTATACAATTGAAGCCAAATAAACTTCCTAAAGGACTGGTTAGTTTGGAATCTATCTTTAATTCTGATGATCTGTTCAAAAGGAACAAACCCAGCCTTCTCATTAAAGAATATTATTATGAGGAGTTGGATGTGTTTAGTGAAAAAGTTCTAAAGGTTTGTAAAGTCAATTCTCCTGAAGATAAAGATATGCTTATTGCTTTGTTAAAAGAATTTAATGATGTCTTTTCTTGGGATTATGTTTATTTAAAAGGGTTTCACCCTCAATTAACCCAATACACTATTTAATGAGAGCCCAATTCTAGGCTAATCAAGCAAAGACAAAGGCTAATCAACCCTAGGTTAGAGCCCTTACTACTTAATGAGCTCAATAAACTCCTTGATAGTGGCAATTAAACACACTTCCTAGGTTTCCAATTTAATTCCTCTAAGGAAGAAAAATGGTGAGATTAGAATGCATAAGGATGTTAGAGACCTAAATAGGGCATCTCTGAAAGATAAACATCCTCTTCCATCAATGGAACAAATATTGCGATATGTTTCTGGTTTTGAAAGGTTTTCACTTCTAGATGGTTATTCTTGTTATAATCAAGTATTAGTGAAAAATGAGGATCAGTTTAAAAAAACATTCACTACTAAATGGGGAATAATGGCATACAAAAGAATGCCTTTTGGTTTATCAAATGCAGGTGCTACATTTCAGAAAGCTATGGACATGGCTCTTAAAAATTTAATGTATAAATTTGTTTTAGTTTATCTGGATGATGTCACCATTTACAACAAGATTCCATATCAACATATAGGCTATTTAAGGAAAGTAGTTCAAAGATGTAGAGATTTTGGAATCTTTCTCTACCCTAAAAAATTAGTTTTTGAAGTCCATGAGGGTAAAATTTTAGGATATCCAGTTTCAAAGGAAGGTACAACAATAGATCCTAAAAGAATCCATATAATTCTTCATTTATCTCAGCCAAATCACAAGAAAGGATTGCAAAGCTTTATCGGTAGAATTAAATTTGTTAGATGCTTCATCCCAAACATTGCCAATTTATTAAATCTCGTAACTACAATGCTAACGAAAAATGTGCCTTTCAACTAGACTAAAGAGGGAAAATCAAGTTTTGAGCAAATTAAATAGGCCCTATCATTAGCTCCGACATTAGATAACCATGATTTTTCTGAAGATTTTATCTTATATACTTATGGAAGATATGACACTGTTTGAGCTATGTTAGAGCATAAGAAAGATGACAATTTAGAGCAGCCAGTGGCCTTTTTCAGAAAAGGGATGGATGACTACAAACAAATGTATAGATTTTCTAAAAAACATGTACTTTCTATTATCAAATCTTTGAAAAAGTTTAAACATTTGATTGCAAGAAACAAAGTTCATTTGATGGTAGCTCATCCTAGCATAAAATATTTCTTGTTAAACAAAGATGTGAATGAGAAAAGAGTAGGATGGATCACAAGAGTTATGGAATATGAGAGGCAAGGGTTTGTGTGCACAAATGACAGAGAAAGAAAGAGGTGTTGAAAGAAAAGAGGAGGTTGTATTACTTAAGATAATCCTGTACCTAATGACCAACCAACAACTTGGTCCATGGATATGAGCATTTTTTTACAAACTCGACAATGTCCACCTAATCTTGATAAAACCAAGAGGAGGTATTTCAGATTACAATCTGTTCCCTATGTTTTAGTTAATGGAATAATTTATAGGAAAGATTTTTTTGGAATGCAGCTGACATGTATTGATGTTGCTAATCAAAAATAAATATTATCTAAGTTTCATGATGGATCATGTGGAGGGAAATTTAACCCTAAGACTACAGCTTGGAAGATCTTGAGAGAAGGCTATTACTTGCCTGATTTGTTTAAAGATGCTCATGCTTGGGAATGAAAAATGTCAAAAATCTGCTTTTTTGTAGGAAAAAGGCTAGGAGCATTTTAATTGAAGCATATTATTCTTGAACAACCATTCATCAAGAGGGGAGCAGACTTCATAGGTCCCATTAATCCTAATTCCATTGTAGGTCACAATTTATTTTTTACTGCTACAAACTACTTTACAAGGTGGACTGACGATATTGCATTAAAGGAATCAACTGAATCTATTGCTATCAACTTCTATAAAGACATTATATCCATGTTTGGTGTTCCTCAATCAATCATTTTAGACAATGCATTGGCTTTTGTTGGTTCTCAAATAACATAATGAGTTGTTAAAAGTGGTATCTATCTGAATACATCATCTAGCTATTACCATTAGGGTAATGGAATTGTTGAGTCTACTAATAAGAACCTAATAAGGATTATCAAGAGGACTTTATAGGAGAATAAAAGAGATTGGCATTCCAAGCTCAAGGCAGCTCTATGGTTGGATAGGATTACACTAAAAAAAATCACTCGTAACTCACCCTATGTACTTATTTATGGTAGGGAAGCTAGGTTACCAATTTTGACCGAGTTTCCATCCCTACAACTAGCTCGTCAAATGATGTTGTTTGAAGAGGATGCCTCTCTTAAGCCACAGTTTGTTGAGCTATTATAGATAGAAGAGGAAAGGAGAAGAGCATTAAAAATCATAGGGTTAAGGAAGATTCAAACTAAAAGGTGTTTTGATAAAAAGGATACACCTAGAGAATTCAAGGAGGATCATATGGTTCTTAAATGGGATGTGTTGAAAAGTAGACTAGGCTAGCATAATAAGTTTGATAACTTTTGCATAGGCCCATTTGCTAGCATTGAATCTAAAGAGGACAATGTTTTTCAACTATCAACTACAGATGGAGAGATCCTACCTATCCCAATCAATGGGATTTTCCTCAAGATTTTCTTTGAGGATTAGTGCTTTCTCAAGTAGAAGTATCATTTAAATAAAGTGTTGTCAAGCACTAGGTTTCAATAGGTTTTAGTTTCAATAAAGTGCGTTCAGGTACATAGTTAGTTTTTTTTGTTGCATCAGTCTTTAGTTTAGATGCATTTTCATTTCAATAAAGGTTTCATATGGTCTATTAAAGTTTTTAGGCTTCATTATTCAATAAACAAGGTTCATAGTTTAATGTCTAGCAGGCATCCATCCATCATAACTTGCCAGAATTGTTATCCTAATTTTCTATGTATGTAGGAAAATAACCAAATACATTAAAAGATTGCATACAAGGTACACTTTGTCTAAAATTTCTATATTGGAAATACAAAATGATGTACACATGTATCATTGCATTCATCTTATCAAATTAAAATGATAGGGAGCCTCCTTGGTAACCTTCTGAGTTTCCTTGAAACTATTAATAGGTCTCTCTTAGGACCTCTAGGGCTTCCTCGATCCACCCTCCAACACCTTGAAGAATCAGTTCTTCCTCTTCAACCAAGGAAACTAACTATCATGTTAAAAAAACACCATTCTTGTGTTCCACAAGAACCTTCTTCACAAACCACTCCAAGCCCTACACTTAAGTTTGGATTTGCAGGAGGGTTAGGGATTCAACATACTTCATTTTCCCATTCCAACCTAGGTTTGAAACCACCAAATTGATCCATGTTTCCATCGGGTTCTAGATTCTTATTTTCTAGGCCTTGTAGCCTTTTTGCAAATTAAGCCTCCTATTTTTTAGGAAACCTCAAAAACAGAAAAATTATCTCAAAGAACCCCAAAATATCTTCCATTATTCTTCAAGTAAATCAAAAACCCAAAAGGATTTTCTAGGTCTTATGCTACAGTACTGTCCGTACACCATACTTCTTGAAAATGGCTTCTTTCTTGTTTTTGGACCAGTTTGAGGTCTTGGGCTTCAAAACTAATCTTGTTGGATCTTTGGGAACTCCTCCACCTTAGGGAACACCTGCACAACATCATTCAACACATCCATGGCCTTCTTGGCTCATGAGAACACCCCATGCAACTTTTAAACCCACTGTCACTTGCTTTTCCTAATCGGGCTATGAGTTTAGCTCGCCTAGGGCAAGTGTTTAAAAATACGTACCAGAACTTTCAGAGCACCTCCTTCCACAGTATGGTAGCTCCATGGACCTAGTCTCCATTCCCAGGTGGCCGTACAAAACCAATGGTGGGAAGTGGAGTTAGGTCCACATCTTTGCCCCTTGTCCAAAACGGGACAGCAAACAG
>MU223489.1:1074549-1088180 GCA_018584345.1 Thuja plicata | reverse complement strand
TATATATATATATATATATATATATATAACTCATAATCATTGGAAAGATTTCTCAGAGCACTATCATCATGTATTTGGGTTTTTCAAATGAATTTATTTGATGCCACAAAAAGTTAATCTCAAAGCGATTTTTTGTCAGCATTTTGAGGGGTTCAAAGGAGACTTGATTATAGGTGTGAGTGAGGAGTGGAGGGATTATACCAAAGGGATTTTGATCCAAGAGGATTTTATCTAGCCATTTTGAATTTAATCCTTCAAATGGGACCTATCAAGGGCTAAATCACCATATTTTCTTAAAAATGTGCAATTTCAGCAAAAATTAGGATGTTCAAAAAAGTTGGACACACTATTGTGAGACCACCCATAGTCGGTCCAATAATAACTCGCATAATAAAATATAATCATTGTAATAGATATGGGCCCAAGTGATAAATAAGGGCTCCAATAATATAATGCAAACCACATGAACCACTAAAGAGACCGCTGCCATGTGGGCTCACTAGTTAGGAAAGTGCACCAAATATTTGATACGTTGACACATCAAAATAGTAGCCATATTGGTGCGAAAAGAAACTTATATTCATTGAAGGTGAAACTGCACGTGGACACATGAATGGTCAAAACCTTGGATCCAAGGCCGCTGGCGATCCACCAAGGAAACTGGTCCACAACGTACAAGAAAGGTGATAGAATAAATAAATGGGCCAATGAATGCCAACTAGAAAACAATATAGTTATCTTCAACAATGAATGCTTTATGGTGTAATTAGTAAAAGAGCAAAGATGTGGATACACAGAACACTATCCACATGGAAAAAGAGAGCAAGCTAAGCAACCTCCATGCTTTTGTTGCGCACGCGAATGAAGAGAGAAGCTAAGCAGCTTGCAAAGGGGAAGACTCTGGACCATAAAAGCCAATCAAATCAAAAAAAGGATTTCCAATCAGCAAAGGTAGTGTGGGTGTCACGTACCAACAACAAAAAGCTTAGTCAATGAGGAATCTTGAAAGGCCACAGTAGGTGAGAAGAATTTTGTGGAAAAAGATGCAGGCCCTCAAATAAATATGCAGGCAGGTGGATAGCGACATCGCATTGCCATTCCAGCCACATCCTTGGTCTTCCATAGAACATCGATGGCCAAAATCACATAGCAACACTGACTTTAAAATGAGGCAGTATTAATTTGAAAAAAATTGGACCTCACAAGCTACTAGATAGACAACAGTATAGAATATAGTGACTATGCCAAAATAAAAACCTTTGTAGATAAAGAAATGAATATCCAAACTCCACCAACCATGAGCATCTTGAGAATGCATGGGCGGATCAATGATAAAGTGCATGGATTTGATAGAGGGACAAGCCTCTGATCAAATACTCCCACCAAGAATCATGAGAGAATTTTTGAGTCGATTCATGCATGAAAGAGTCACTATGGTGATCATTGAAATAATCTACAGCTGCAATCTTCGTCAAAACATCCCACACAGGTCCTTACAAGTGCATCATTCAATGAATGACATACCACCCTTATATTGAAGAAACATTGTACACCATACGTCCACTAGTGAGCTTGTGCTATCTAGTGAGACACCAATACGAACTTTGCAATAGCAAAATGCAACCTAGCAATTTGATCAAAAACACAAATATGCTGGAAAACTCTAGAAGACAAACCAGGGACCTCAAACAAAAAAATATCTAAACTAGAAAGAGTTGTAAGACTATATGCTCTAATACCATGTTAGGATAAACTATCATATACCCAGGATCCAGCCTACAAACATCCTCTAGAATAGAGAGACAAAACATAAGAATGTATTGAGGCTAAGAGGTAATGAGGTATTGAGGTTAAGAGGTAATTACAAAGGTACAAAGGCTCTTCTTATATAGGCAAGAGTAGATAGGAAACATGGACAAGGTTGAGACAAGTGTCTCAACCTAGAGGAAGGAGAGTTCTGATAGAACTCAACAATATCTTCTTTAAGATAAGGTGGAGTCCAAGTTGAACTAAATGATATCCATCTACTCAATTAATGGATGTACCTAAGTAACCTTAAGTAAAGAGTAAATAGTGAATTGTTTACTCCAACACGCAATACATGGAGCGATGAATGCCCTTGAAAACTATAGTGGTCGATAGCGTAACCTCGAGATTTTCATCGATAAATGTGCTTGCAATGTTGTGATGAGCTTAGATAATCAATTGTTTGATAAGATTTATTGATATGGAGTACCTCTCTCTTATCCATCGTTCTTGAAATAGGAAACTAAAAACAAAAAAAAATACAAATATACTTCTATCTTTGTTTCATTTTTTCAAAATAAGTTTTGAAGGATTAAAATTGTCTTAGGCTAAAAAATTCAACATTAATACCTTTAGTAAAATTCATGTGTCTAGTTAGAAAATACTGGAGTAAAGGACCTATCTCCCCAATGGTTTATCTTTCATGTTTGGGTTAAAGGAAGAAGTTTTTTATTCCTATTTTGAAAAGTTATATCATTCTGCATACTGTGTTAATATGTATAGAATTAATCAAGCAAGACTAAGATAAGAATATAGTAACATCCAAGTATTTTCTCTTAGCATTGGTATTAGACTCTCTATCATAATGATTGACATACAAATTCCACTTTATATATGTAATTTATAGATTCCTTGTGAATAGACGAAACCATAAATAAGCATCATTTCAATGGTAATATTTATGGTTGTATGTCTATAGTATAGGGTTATTGAGTTATAGAATGTAAGTGGAATATGATTACATGGTAATCAAAATGGATATGAACATTTATATTGTTAAAATAAATCAATCATATGTGTAACCACCTAGATTTGGTATGTTCCAACTATGGACCTTATTTTCCCTAAGTGTGATCATACCCCAAATTATGTCATGACAATGTTACTTTGGCATAATTTATTTTAAATCAAATTTAATGTCCTAGGTGATTTTTATCACTGAATTATATTAACTATTATAGCCATATAATTCAAAACAAATTCAAACATGGCTATAGTATTTAATTATAAGGGAATTAAATAAACCCTTAAATCAATTATCCACTTTCAAATAACCCATTCCCCTAGCCTATTTAATTTAATTAAAATGGCTATAGTCCCCTTAATTATTAAATAGCAATAAAATGCTTAAATAATTAATATCTTATTTTTGAATGAATTAAATAAGTTTAATTCATTTCATTTATATTCCCCTAAATCCCAACCTAACATATCTCAAACACTTCTACCCTGGGTTCTAACCCATCTCAACCTATTCTCCCCATGCTAATCTAATCCTAATTCTAAATTCTATCCTAACCTGCCTCCTAATGTTGTCACATTCCATTAAGGAATGATTAAAAACTCAACCCACTTGAGAAAGTCAACTTTCTCAAGCATGACTTCTCTAAGGACAAACTTCCCAAGTTGAGCCTTACTCCCTCCCATGCCTCTTAAATGAATTTCATTAATGAATCATTAATGGATATCCCCTCTTGCCCATCCCTCATTAATGGCTCTTGCACTTCATTAATGACCTTAGGGGCTCCATTAATAAACCTTGTATCCCCTCTCTCTCTCTCTCCCATTCCTCTATAAATTGGAGGGATTTGGATCTCATAATAAGCCTCAATTTTTGAATAGTAGTGTTGTTATGCCAAGATTTTGAAGGAATCTCAAAGCATTGTTATACTACCCATTCCTTCATAGCTTCATACACACTCCATAGTTACTTTATTACATAGTTATAATGCTAATTTTAAGACTAATATGCATGCTTAAATAGTCAAATAGTTGTTTTAAACTTGAATATTTCATGCTAGGTTGTTTATGTCATTGGTATTAGCATAATCTGAGGGTTGTTATGTTATTTGCTACACTCATCCTAGTTAGAAAAAAATTGGTTGATGTTAGGGTTTTATATGCTCATTAACCCTTATTTTTCACTAACAGAATGACTTATTGAAGTGTTGTTTCGTAGGTAATAGATGCATAAATATACACACATTTTTGGCGCCCACTGTGGGGCTCGATTTCCAACTTGGCCTCATTTTTAATCAATTTTTCACTAATTTGCATGCACGGTATTCTCTTATAAGGTCATTTGTGGTCATTCTAGATTGCATCTAGGATACGCCCTTGCACCAAAGAAAATGAGGCTCGCATCCGGGATTTCCCAGATCATTTTTGGTTTAGGATCGCATCTGGGGAGAATTTAATCACATCTGGTAAGGAAAGTTATATATGGTTTATGTTTCATTTTTTGTATTTATAAATCGCATTTGGGGAAATTTTTTGAGAAATCCATAGCCTAACCACTAATGTTTGCATGTTTGATTTCTTTGGGCTTTTCACAGCTTAACCAGTGCTTGCAGGTTGCATCAAAGGATTTTCTTGGAAGTTGAACGAAGTATACTAACTTGTGGGTTTTTAGGTTTCCCAACCCCATCTTGACCTCTATTTTCTTGCTTTAAAAACTAAGGAACATTTTCCAATCCATCACTAAACTGACTAGAGGACTATGCTCTTTTCCTTTTAAGGAAAATCAAAAACTCACACCTCAGTTTATGGGTTGAAAGGAATTTGGAGTTAACTGAACAAGCAATCACATCGTACAATTTTTTTTGGATCAATAATTGGAAAAAAACAAAGAACTAAATATTGTGGGCTAATTGAAAAAGAAAACTCATTAAATATTGGAGTTAATTCAAGAAGGAAAACTTTATTTTTCAAGCATTCTATTTTCATTAAATAGGAACATCTAAATCAGGCACAACATTGCTTGACGGAATGAACTCTTTGATTTCCTTTGTTTTGGGAGAAAATGGCTTAGACTAGGAGAGTATGCTCTTCCTTTTTTGGATGAATCAGAAATCCAGACATCCAACGCTTGCCAATCCTTTGTATGCACATTTAATAGTAGAGGGCCTGTCAGTTGAGGAAAAAAATCTCCCAGGAATGACCCAAGTGAGGACAGGTTTTACGCCAACCCTTCCAACTCACTATAAATATTTGCTTCCTCGTAGGCTAAGCCTCGGAAGAAGGAGCTAGTTTTGTTCATAAAATTTTGACATCATTCCTTGAACATGCTTGGGAATATTCAGAGTGGAGCCACTTCAATCTTGCTTATGAGAATACATATATTCAGGTACTCATAGGGCTATATGCCTCAATTTTGCCTTGTACAATACTATGGGGGACGGTTTCAAACGGATTACCCAATAATATACAATAATTTCAACTGAAAGAATTCCTGATTCACCCCTGAAAGGGTGATAATATTTGTGCAAGGAAAATAATAATTGCCCCAAGACACTTGTCATATCGTGCCCTCACTTTCATTTGGAGTCGGCTAATACAACATCATGCTGGATTCATTGCATGCATGGTGATGGATGTATTTTGATTAGCATGAGTGTATACCTAAGTCAACAAGCAAAGATTTTCATCCTCCACCTAGAAAATAGGAAAAAGATGAGTGTCTATTTCACCCTCCTAACAAATAAAATTTGTTTGATGTGTTTGCAAAATCATTAAAAAGATAACATCTTCAAAACAAACAAAAACATTCAATCCTGGATCAATCCATTTGTTTTTCACTCACCAACGGGTATCCGATATCAAACTACAATCAGACAAACTTCACGCACTTCCAAAACAAACTTTTTAGAACTGATCACAAATGATTGTATCACATCTATTATTTAGGATTGCATCCAATATAATGCCTCACATTTGGTCAGCACATAGTCACATCTAGGGTTTAGGCTTGCATTTGGTGTAATCAGAATCTCACATCTGGGAGCTCGCATCTAGGACAGTGGGAATTTGCAAAATAGTTTCTCAGAAAGTCTCAGTTTATTAGGATAACCTTTTGGCTCTTTAGTTGGTTCCTATTGTCTTTTCTATTCTCTCTGATGAAGTTTCAAAACTTTTTCAAACATCTACCTTGCATGCTTAGTCAGTCTTTTACAGTCGGTTCAATACGTGTGGTCTACCCGCTTTCTACCAACAAATTGGTTCCTAGCTCACTATCAGGGAAATCTAAGCCTCTGACACTGGAATCATTTACTTCCACCAACAACAAACAGTTACTCTTACCTAGACACACCCACTTGAATAGTTTGAAACTCTCACTTGCACTATTGGGAAACATTGACAAAGTTGAGAAACAACTTCATGGTTAACACAAGATGCAACAAGTACATGTCTAAAGGATAGAAAGTGCCTCCTAAAACACCACACTTTCATGGGGAAACATCTTGTAGTTCCCTACTTGATCTAGACTCCCCACAAATGGATAGTGACACTCGCAGATGGAGTGAGGCTTTTGAGGAATATAACAATGGCAAACACCAAAAGCCCAAAGATACAAATAAGGAAGAAGAACCTAATTTTGACTGTCCCTTATTTGAGTCTGGTAGTGAGAATAAAATCACTGAAGAAGAATATGAAAAACTCAAACAGAGAAAGAGATTCCATAAAATAATGTAGAAGATGATTGACAAGGATAAAGAGAAATACTTCCTTCACCTAGCATCCATAGGTGTCAAATTACCTAAGGATTATGATGTGGAAAAGCTCAAAGAAAAGGAGGTACTAAATCCTATATCCATTCTCACCAAGAAACTCACTTTGATGCAAACAGAGCTCACAAACCTCAAACAAGAGAAATAGAAACCCAAAACAAAATACGCTTTGGACACCATTTGTCCATTTCCTTTCGACAAGAGTATCACTATGGTCCCGTTTCCTCCCAACATGGCAAGACCGAAGTATGAGAAGTACACATGAGAAACTAACCTACATGATCATGTGAGGGAATTTTGTGCTCTAAGCATAGAATACATGCATGAACCTACATACCTCATGCGACTATTTCCAGGAAGTTTAGGAGGTAATGCCATGTAGTGGTTCTCAAAACTGAACCCTAAGGTCAAAACATTCGAGGAGTTGATCCAATGATTCATCCAACATTAATCCTACAACATCCAACATGATGTTCCTATGATGCACCTATGTAATACCAAATAGAGAACTGGTAAATCATTTACACACTTCCTACAAAGGTGGAGGAAGATTTTTGCATGATATTAAAGGGCCATTCCCAAATCAGAGAAGATGGAGACATTTGTTAATAACTTGGTGCCTGTATTGAACTACATGTTACAAATGCAAGACTCACCAAGCTTTGATAGAATGATTAAAAATTCCCTATGTATTGAGGAAGTCATGGTCAAAAGGGGGAGATCACTCTTCAAAACAAAAACAAAACCAACAACTCCAACTCCAAGCCTAAATGGTGGAAGAAAAACAATAATTTTGTTAATGACGGAGTGGTTGACGCCTCTAACATTAATCCTAAACCTGAGGTGTTCAATCTAACTAATAGAATGCAGACAAGAAAGGATGCCAAGATCATGACCCCCGTACCCAAAACAAAAAATGATAATAGCAAGGGTCGAACATGGACTTCAAAACCTCAAAGAACTTTCACTCTTTGTGAGAACCTCTTGACACTATTTTAAAAAAGCTATTGGATAACAAAGTTCTCCACAATCTCAAATTCCAAACCATGGGAACCAATGGTCAAACCCAGGTGGTGGGATGATAATTTCTATTATGTCTTCCATAAAAACAAGGGACACAAGACTAATAATTTCCTTAAGCTTAAACATGTCATCCAAGACCTCATTGAAGGAGGTAAGATCAAAGTGGACGAACACACTACTAATGAGGATCATACAACATTCAACAAACCCTTTCCTAATTACAACAAAGGAGAAACACCTAAAGGGAAGAATAATTAAGTAAACTATACCTATTCCAAAAATGACAATGTGATCAATATGCTACACATTAAGACTGAGTCAGATGGTCACAATCAAAGGTGTCTCATTCCACTTAAATGTCATAATGTGGAGCCAAGCATAGGTCATGATCAAAGGACCCCCAAAACCAACATCGATGTCAAATATTCCTACCATTACTATTCCTAAACTAGTAGAAAAACACAGTTACTATTTCTAGAGAAAAATATGACTTGGTTGACCAATTGCAATGAACCTCTGCCAATATTTCAATTTTTGAGTTGCTCAAAATATCCACAGTACATAGGGAAATCCTAGAATAGGTTCTAAATGCTGCTAACATCCAAAAGGATATTGATATAGACAAGTTCCAAGCGATGGTCAATCACATCTCAGTGCCACATTACCTCTCCTTTTCTGAAGAGGATGATAAGTCATTAACACATCCACATAATCGAACCTCCATATTGTAGTCCTTATTCATAAATCCCATGTTAGACAGGCGTAGGATTGAATATTTATACACTTGATCTAGTTACGAGACTGGGTCTCTCAGAATAGACAATTGACTCCACAAGAAAAATAACTATCAAAGCTTATGATGAAGATGAAAGATCTTCCAAAGGTATTATTGTTCTACCTATCAGATTTGGACCAATTGAGAGAAATGTCGTATGTCAAGTTCTAGATTTACCTTTGGCCTACAATATATCGTTGAGAAGACCATGGATTCATGAAATGCAAGTTGTGTCATCCACTTATCACCAGTGCATAAAGCTCCCACATAACAGGGTAGAAGTGACGATTCCTGTAGATGCTAACTACACTTTTAACAATATCAAAGTTCGTAGTATGGTCCTGCATACCAAGGAGGCTATGGATACGATTCCTCCTGAAACTACCAAGGACATGGTTATGAAGATTTTTGGAAAGACCCTAAAAATTGAAGAAATAGGTATGGGAGAGTACAAACTAGATCTGACTCCCTCACTGATAGAACTTTTGGCATCACCAAGGTCCTATGGAAAACCTTCCTCAACATTCACACCTACAGCATCCAAGGAGCCATAAGTACACAAAGAAACTTTCATGGTAAAGGCATCCACATCTTCTTTAGATAAAATATAAGAATAGGTAGTCTTGGACTAGCTTTACAAAGGAGAACTAGTAGAAGCTGAGGTCAAACATGTAGAGATATCCCTGGAACAATATGGCAAGGGATATGATTTCCTTAAAAAAATGGGATACAAAGGAAAGGGACCTCTAAATGAAACAAGATGAGGACTTATTGAACCTATACCCATGGAGTTCTGGAATACTAGAGACAAAACAAGACTGGGTTTTAATACTAAAACTAATAAACCTGCTTCAAAAGGGAGTCCAAACTCAGATAAAGAGAGTGATGAAACAGACAAACTAGAGCAGTGGTCGTATGAAAGATTATTACATGTTGGAACCAAGGATTCCAACAACCAAGGATAATTCTATGTACCCAGCTTTGAGGTACCACAAGATCTTCACACTTCTTTGTTAGCACAACCTCCCATTCAAGAGGTAGGAGATGCAACAACAGCTAGTCCAGAGATATCATTGATAGAAATAGTTATTCAAGAGACACCCCAACAACAGGATTTACATCCTAACTAAGGGAAATTGGTCACAGTTTCACATATCCTTTATCTACCCCACTTTGATCCATAGGTAGCTAACAGGGTATATCAGATAACTATTGCTAAATACTGAAACAGATCTGATGATGAGGTCACCAACTCTCATGATTATGAATGGGATGAGCTATTTTTGCCACTGAAGATATTGGAATAGATATAATCCACATGTTTATAGCACCCTCAGCTCCTTGTAACCACTCTAACACTACTCCCAATGACACTGATAATCCTGAAGCAGAAGAAGAGTTCCTTCCCCCGATCATTGATGAAGAAACTGGTGATTACATAAGTCTAGAATAATTTCATAGGCTACAAGTAAGAAGCCTCCTTTTATGAAGAGATAATGATGATATTTCTACTGAAAAGTCACTATTTTTTGGTCCACATATAACTAACAATGACCATTTTAATGATGATCTCACTCTTATTGATCTAAACATTGAAGAATTTAACTTGACAGAATGTGTCACGTCAGTTAATGGTCTTGATGCTAGCATGATGATGTCCTTCCCAGAGTTTGACTCCCTATTATTAATACTTCAAGACCTAATTAATTAGACTAAAATAGATCATACTCCTATCCTTGAATTTCCTAATGACCACACCATAGCTTGTTATCATTATGCTTGTGAACCTTACCCTCCTTCCACCAATGCAAGGAGCAAGAACATGTCACTGGAGGATATCAGGTTTCTCAATCAAAAACTAAAAATTAAAAAGAAAAGGACTGATGGTGAAAACCACTTTGTGGTAGTATCAGATCCCAAAATAGTAAAGAGAAAAGACATATCCAATGGTGAAAACCTCTTAGAGGTGCCAAAGGATGAGACTCTTGATATCCTCCCCAAACACTTTCAAGAAAAGTATTCAGTACTGATTGAACCAACATAGCCAGTAAATTTGGGCACCATTGAAAATCCTCAAATAGTACATCTTGCACAATCCTTGTCTGAAGAAAAGTTCACAGAATTCCTGAAAGAGAAGAAGATCAAATTTGCATGGTCTTATACCGATATGCTGGGGATGGATCCTAATCTAATCATGCATCACTTATCTATAGCTCCCGGGATCAAGACCATGAAACAAAAACATAGAAAAATGCATCCTCATGTTGCATTATTGGTAAAAGAAGAGCTAGAGAAGTTGTTGAATGCTAGATTTATCAAAGTCATTGCCTACGCAAGGTGGATCTCCAATGTGGTTCCTATGTCTAAATCTGATAAATCTATCAGGATCTGTACTGACATCAAAGAATTGAACAAAGCATATCTGAAAGATGAATTCCCTCTACCTAACATTGAAATGATCATAGACCTCACAGTAGGCTTCTAGATGTATTCATTAATGGTTGGATCCTCAGGCTATAATCAAATCAAAATTGCCCTAGATGATCAAGAGAAAACTGCATATTTACATGTGCATGGGGCACCTTTTGCTGGAACATCATGCCATTTGGGTTAAAGAATGCCGGTGCGATGTATCAAAGAGCCATGACAACAATATTCCATTACATGATGCACAAGACCATGGAGGACTATGTGGATGACACGTTGGCTAAATCAAAAGAAAGAGGTACTCACATTGGTGACTTAAGAAAGATATTGGATCGTATGGAATAGTTCCAACTCAGGCTCAACCCAAAGAAATGTGCCTTTGGGGTCCAATTAAGAAAGATCTTAGGATACATTTTTTCAGTGAAAGGAATTGAGGTAGACCCCGCTAAAGTTAAGGCTATACTAGAGATGGAACCTCCACACAACATCAGTCAAATGAAGACACTACAAGGAAGACTCTAGTCAATTGGGAGATTCATCTCACAACTTGCAGATAGGGTACAACCCTTTACTAAATTACTACATAAAGGGATTACCTTCAAATGGGATGAGCATTGTGAAGCAAACTTTAAAGAATTGAAAGGATGCCTGGCTACTCCTATTCTTATCGTGCCTATTCATGGAAAGCCCTTACTCCTATACATTTTCGAGGTGCTAGCAAGAAGTTGAGTCCACTTTTTGGGAAAAAAGTGGAAGTGTTTTTCTTGTTTTTAAAAATTTCTATCAATTGATGTCAAAATTTGAGGCACTTAGAAATTGAATCTCAGAAAAATTCACTAATAGAAAATATAGTGCTCGGAGTCTAGTTTTCAAATATGTAATTTTTTTTAATACCCACATGGTAAAAAATATATTTTAGTAGGCATGTTTAAAAACCCCTTTTTAAAATTTTAGTTTCAGGACCATACCACACACGTGTACGACCACCCTATTTTGAAGTAAATAAATAAATTTTTGTTAATCCTTCTGGGGAAAGATAGCTAACACATCAAAGATTGGTCAGAATATTTTTTTTTATTCATTTTTAATTGAGTATAAAGTACATTTTCAAAACCTCTAGTGTACGACCAACATAATTTGATGAAAATTTCACTTTTTTTGGATTTTCTTTTTTTTTTTTTATCTTGAAGGAAATTCTATGTAGATTGGTCACATATAATTCATTTTTTCAAAAACCAAAAATCAAAAAAGTTATTAAAATTTTAGTTAACCTTATTATTTCAACTTTAGGTTGGATTTGGCGTAATAATTATTGAAAAAATACTAAAATTTGTCATATCATTATAAAAATTATATTTTTATAATCTGTACAATATGAACTGAAATGGGTTTTTGTTTCATCTAAAATTTCATTTGGGTTGACCTCCAAAAAATTATGACAAGGCGCAAATTTTAGTTTTAAATGCCTTAGTCATTTTTTTGCAAGGCCAAGCACAAGCTTGGTGGGACCGAGCCTGTCCCAAACCAAAAACCAAGGTGGAGGTACAGTCCCCACTCCTAGTTTTTAGAAAAGGGCACCCGTTATTTAATATTCAAAAAATGGGTGCCCATTTTTTTTGGACCGTTGAAATAGAAACGGGCACCCCTTTCATTTAAATAACGGGTGCCCATTTCTAAAAGATCCCTTGGAGACAAAAAATAGTTCTGTGGGCCTGCTCTCAATGATTGATGATTATTCAATCATTTGTATGACATATCCGTATTATAGAAGGAATATTTTAAAAGAACATTCTCTTTTCTTGTCTTTTCTTAGATCTGACAAGAAGGGATTCATTTGAATTCAAAATTTGGTGCAAACATGGGATCAAACAAACAGAGAAAGAGGCAAAGAAAGGTTCTGACAGCTGATGAGATTGCAGCAAATAGAGAGAAAGAGGCAAAATGACAATGAGAAAGAAGAGAAAGAATTTGAAACCTTGATAATTTGGGAGCATCGAGTTCAACAATCGGTTCAGAAGATGAGAACAATGAATACACCATGATGGATGCAGAGGTTGAAGAAGAAAATACAATAGGAGCAAATTCAGGTGCATTTACTAATCAAGTGTTGGATACAGGTATGTCTTCACAGCCAAATAAAACTTATTGTGATAAAGAACTTGATCTTTTTGTATTAGCGGGTTACTCTTTAAATCAATTAGATTTTATTCCAGAAAATAGAGTAACAGATTATATTGCACATCAAACACCACAAATTAGAAATGTTAATCATAATGATAAACAATTTGAAAATCAAATACCAATTGAAAGTGAAATTCAAACCCCAATTGAAATTGACAATCAAACGATAAATTCTGAGATCAACAATGTGGATGTAGACATACAAACAACAATTGAGAAAGAAACCCCTTTGGATGATAATGAAATGAATGAACAATTTCAAATTAAAAATGATCTGCTAGACAATCTCGATGGTTTGGTTTCATGGCGACAGATTAGGACATATGCGAGTAGATTGTTTAGACAATTTTTTAATAATAAAGAATTTGCGTTTCAGTGTCAATTAATGTTACAACTAATTAAAATGACTAAAATGAGAAAAGTGATGAAGAGGTTAGGAATTTATGTGAAATCTAAGAAGAATGACGAGTCTCTAAAATAAGTTGTATCAACTGTTGCTAGTGCCTTTGACACAATCGGAATGAAAAGTCATTCTAAAGATAGGAATGCAGCACGACAAGCACTAACAACGGCTTTAGTAAATAAAACTACTTGTGATAAAAGAATGATGACAAACATAAGTGGATATCTTAATATTCATCGTAAAACTTTAGCAAGAGCTATAAAGAGAAGAGTTAACTTTGAAAGTGATC
>MU223489.1:1052821-1067327 GCA_018584345.1 Thuja plicata | reverse complement strand
GTTTTGTCTAGCTTTACATTTTTGTTTTCAACCTAGGGTTTACAATCTTGTTTCAGTTGTGTTTAGGTTTTAGTTTTCTACCTAGGGTTTCTTGTTTCAGTTGTCGTTAGGTTTAGGTTTTAGTTTTATACCTACGGTTTCTTGTTTCAGTTGTCGTTTGGTTTAGGTTTTAGTTTTCTACCTAGGATTAAAAATAAGTTTTCTAAACTAATTTACAAATTAAAATTTAAAACTTTATATAACAATTTATTTTAATTAGACTATTTAAAAAAAATATAAACATTAAACACAATATACAATTTTTAACATTAAACTAATTAAAAACAATAATAAAAAATATTTTTAATAAAAAAAATAAAAAAAAACAATAATACGTACCTGTAGTAGGAAATATGGCAGCAGGGGGGTCAGTGGTAGCTCTCAAAAACGGGTACCTGTCCAGATAAAAACGTAATCCCATTTTGCAAATTGTGAAAATGATTTGCAAAATGGTTTAAAACAAATTTTAAATACTTTTAGAAAACGGGCACCCATTTTTTAAAAAACGTCACCCGTTTCTTAAAAATGGGTGCCCGTTTTGCTACGGGCACCCGAACCAAAATGGGTGCCTATTTTTTAAATGGGCACCCATTTTATATTCATGGCTCGGGCACCCGAACCATAACGGGCACCAGTTTTTTAAAAAATGGGTGCCCATTTCTATCTGCCAATTTTTTTTGGTCGCGGACTTCTGCAGAATTGGCACTCAACTTTGTGCTTGCACCCTTAGCTACATCTACATCCCTTAGAGTCTTATTAGCTCAAGAAGATGAAACAAAGAAAGAAAGAGCTATCTACTACATTAGTAGAACACTGGTCTCCTATGAGCTCAATTACAACATTATTGAAAAAGCATGCTTAGCAGTCATCTTCGCATCAGAAAAATTGAGACACTACATGCTCTCTCATACAGTAAGGCTCATTTCTAAGATTGATCCTCTAAAATATCTCCTAAGCAGAACAACATTAACAGGATGTTTGGAAAAATGGGTCCTGATTCTAAGTGAATTTGATATTGAATATGTAGAACAAAGATCTATCAAAGGACAGGTCCTTGCAAATCAATTGGCTGATTCACCACTCCAGGATGATGAACCTTTAATGATTGAATTCCCTAATGAAACAATCATGCATCTAACTGAATATCCATGGAAGATGTACTTTCACAGTTCATTCACTGAAAAAGGCTTTGGAGCAGGGGTCCTATTTATAACTCAAGGTTACAAGATTCCCAAATCTTACAAATTAATGTTTCCATGCACCAACAATATTTTAGAATATGAATCATTGGTAAATGGTCTTAAGCTAGCTATGGAGTGGAAGATTATAGAATTACATGTATATGGTGACTCCCAACTAATTATCAATCGGGTCAATGGGGAGTACCAAATGAAAGATGAGAAGTTGATTCCCTACAAGAAACTGGTTGATGACTTAAAGAAGTATTTTGTCTTCATCACCTTCCAGCAGATACCAAGATTAGAGAACAAAGCTATAGATTCTATGGCTACCTTGGCATCCATGTTACAAATGGAAGAACATCAGTTCTGTTTTGAATTCTTGGTGGAAGAACTATCCTATCCCACCTTTGATACCCCCGAATACCAAGTAATCTATTCTTTGAACACCCCAGACCAATCTCGATATGTCAATATCATTACCTACCTTATTGACCAAACCATTCCTACTAATCTATCTAGAAATGAGAAGAGAGCTTTGATTAAGACAACATCATGTTATGTCCTGATAACTAATAACTTATATCGATGAGGTCTTGATGATACACTTCTTAGGTGTTTAGAACTCGAAGAGTTTGATCTAGCATTAAAATAAATCCACGAAGGTATATGTGTATCACACTCGAACAACTTTTCATTAGAAAAGAAACTGCTCAGAGTAAGCTATTATTGGCCTAACATGTAAAAAGATGCTATTAAATTCTCAAAAGGATGTATTAAATGCCAAACGCATGGGAATCTCATCCATGCTCCTGCCAGAGAACTTATACCTTTTATCACACATTGGCCATTTCAGCAATGGGCCTTTGACTTGGTTGGAAAAATATATCCCAACTCTTCAAATGGACACAAGTTCATCATTACGGCCACTGAGTATTTCACAAAGTGGATCAAGTTTGTGCCGCTAATCAAAGCCACTTGAAAATAGGTGGCTATGTTCATTCTAAAATACATTATTTGTAGATATGGGATACCCTCTTCAATTGTAACAGACAATGGGGGCCAATTTAAAAATCAAGACATTGATAACCTTTGTGAACAATTCTATATCACTCAACATTTCTCCTCAATCTATTACTCTCAAGGTAATAGACAATCTGAGGCATCTAACAAGAATATTCTCAAGATTCTACACAGAATTGTAAGTAAGTCTGGCAGAGACTGGCATTTACAACTGAATCTGACACTATGGGAATACAAAAAAAATACCAGAACACCAACTGGAGCCATGCCATTTTCTTTAGTCTATGGCACTGAAGTAGTATTGCCTATTGGGGTTGAGATCCCATCTTTGTCGATATCTTTACAAGGTCTTTTTACTGATAAATAATACCGCATTGATTGGGTGAATTCTTTAGACCTACTAGATGAGTGCAGAAAATAGGTGCTCAATCATCTAAAGGTGTACCAAGCATGAATGTCCAAAGGGTATAATTAAAAGGTAAAGCCACACAAATTTGAAGTGGGAGATCTCGTCCTAAAAGAGAATCCTAAGAACTAGCCTATCAGAGAACTGAAAGGAAAGTTTGAACCTAATTGGCTAGGACCTTATGTTATCACCGCTACTTTTCAGACTCGAGCTTATCAACTAACTAAACCTTAGGGAGATGGTCTTCCAGATCCTATCAACACTCTACATTTGAAGTGGTTCTATGCTTGACGTTTGGCTAGTGGAGCCTGTACAACAAATTTTTTTTACAAAATACCAAAAACATTCAGAAAATTGACCCTGAAGAAATTGAAACAAAATGGAAAAAGTCCTAAAGAAAGGGTATCCTTGGTGAAAACCTTGCAAACAGGCGCCCTGATAATACAAAAAAATTCAAAAATAGCAAAAATAGCAAAAAAATTGAAAAAAAAAAGAAAAGTGCCTTGATGAGCAGCTGGTAAAACAGGCATCTTGGTAGCAAAAATAAAAGAAAAGATCTTGCCAAGTGGTGAAAACCTAGCAATCAGACATCACTTATGTTTAGCGCTCCATCTATCAATACATTACTGACACTAGGCCTTCATGATTTCACCTATGCTCAAACGCTAACTTCATTTCCTAAATGGCTATCTTATCCTCGCTTTGGATTTGTCTACATTTATGTCTTAAGAATAAGTCATTCTACACTGGGGGCATCTTTGTTGGCATGGTACGTTGTGGTTGCTAGGTTGCTCTAGTATGGTTTGCCTCACGAACACAATGTTTCTTGATACATGGAAAATGATGTCACTTTTCAAAACAAGGGTGTCTTTTCAAACATCACATATCTAGACATGACGTTTACATTAACGGAGTTCCTACAAGGCTATATTGGATCACAAATGTGAACAGATTATCCTATCAATGCATAGGCATGGAAACACCATATTGCTTGTATTCCAATTTTTTGATTGATGAATCTTTACTGTGTTTGACAAATGAATGCACAAGTACTACATAAACACACAGTTTGAAATTGGTTTGATTATGATTCTTTCATGTCCTAATGATGTTTTCAACTAGGGGTATGTAAGTAATTATAAATTTTATTTGCTTGATTCAAAATTGATGATTTGTTATGCCTTCTGAGTTACTCCATGACATCTGCACAAAGAAAAAGAGTTGCAAGGATAGGGGGCATAACATTTTCTTGGTTTTCTACATATAGTGATTGTTCCAAATGATCCTATAAATTTCACCTAACTTAGATGTTTATGGTAAGCGCTACCACTATGGGTGGATAGCCGCATATATCTCAATCTTTGTTATGTGTAAACTAAGGTGAGGTTGAGACAAATTCCTTTTCTATTTTCTGAATTAGATTCTCGCTAAACTATATGAAGCATAATGTACCCAAGGATATGAATTTTCAATGTCATTACGGGTCCAATATCTTGCCTTGCACAGAATCTAGTATATTAAAAGGAATGTGACTATTTTGTTATCCTGGCTTCTATGCCTTGATGCCTAAGTCTATTTCTGACATTTCAATCAAACATAGTATTCATACTTTCATAATATTAGTGGGTATTAGTGATTGTTGTACTATCAGGTGGTATTCATTCCTAAAGGTGTCTAATGATGATAAAAAGCTATACATTTTCATACCAGTGACAAAGTCCTAAGAGTCTTCATATCATTACATTTTTGACAATTACATGGTACATAAACAACAAAGGAGAAGCATTAAAGGCATTTGGAGCTCCAAATTAATTCAATTTTTCTTCTTCTAAATCAAGTTAATTACATCATCCATATATATATATATATATATACATATATATATATACATATATATATATATATATATATATATATTGTTGCACATCCATAACGTACATTTTACATTCATAAAAAGAAGCAATAGGAAAATATCAAAACAAGCATCCATGTATTGCATTTTTAATTTTACATCCTAAGTGCATCCATACATTTTAATTGCATAAACAAAATCACAAACATACATTTGCATCTTCACATAAGTATCATTTAAAAAAAATTTATATCAGTGATCAAATCAGCTCTGATTCCCCCCATCTCCCTGATCTGGAGGAGGAGGAGGTACAAACAAAGGAGGAGGATGTATGGAATCCTCTAACTACTGAGCTAATCGAGAAAATGATGTTTCTCTTTGCCCCTCTGGCACTGCTTCATAATAAAGTGCATAATAATACGTGTCTCTCTGGCCCTAGTGAACTATTGTGCAGGCCTGCATATCTCACTCTTTCCTGAGACGCTCAAGCTGGGCATCTCTATCAACAAGCAAAGCATCCACTACTCAGATCCTAGACTCTATTGTTGTAGCCCTAGCCTCTAATGCTATCGCTCTGGCCTCTAAAGCTATAATCTGGGCTCTAAGATTCTCTCTCTCCTGATCACACTGAGACAAATGATCCTCATCTCTGCCAGATCCCTTGCCTAAATTTTGCCCTGAGGCCATGTCCTATGGTCTGTCTAGCTATCTCCGTGGCTGCTATCTCCGGTGCCTCTGCTGCTCTCCTATAAGTAATGGACCACGATCGATCTAAGGAGAAACAAATCTAAATTAGGTACGCCGACCCTCCCAACTCCCATTAGCAACCTCTGTGTGGAAACCCATTGCACCACCCCCTATCACCACCACCATCATCACCATCATCAAGAGGAGGCCATCTCCCATCTCTCCCTCCATCTCAGCCTCCATCTCTACCTCCATGCCGGCCACCAACCCTATCTCTCTGTTCTCCTCCCCTCCCTCTGGCAGGATGATCCTCAAGATCATAATCTAAAGGCTCCTTTATACACAAGATAACCTCCGCTGGCACTGTGAAACAAGGAAATGGATACTGAAGCATCTCCATGGCATATCCATCAGAAACCCCTACATCAGAAACATCAAGGCAGAGATCCCAATCTACTCCAACCATGTCATGAATCTCCTGATGCATTGTCTCATACCTCAGCTAGGCACCACACAATGGTGCCTCATCTTGGATCTGTGCATAAGCAGTAATATCCTGTATCCTGCCCTGCCATCGGCCATACTATCTTAGCACTCGGGTGTGAATAAACCACTCTATAACATATCTGGTCCTCCTAATAAGATACCAGATCTAAAATAAAAATGGTACCTACCATGCATCTGAGGTCCACTCCTCACAGTCTAAATATGGTCACCAAATGACCTCATTCATATCATCAAAGAGTTGTTGCCAGTACTCTACCTTGCCCAGATGGGGCTACCGAATAAGGTCTACATACATGTATATGTAAGGTTTCTCTGGTACTCACTGTCTATCTACAATTGGTTTCATAATAGGGATGTGCTCCCAGGCCCAGATCTGAAGAATCAAAATACCAATGATCATGCTCCAAGTATAATGATATACTATCTCATGTAACTCTCGATACATATGGGCTAAAATACAACTGCCCCATGCAAATCTCCATCTATGGGTAACCATCTACTCTAACATATCTACCCAGTTAACCATGAATCCATGTTGACCTCTATCTGGCATCACAATGCCACCTATCAGACCTGCTAAGTACATAGATAATCAATCATAGTGATTGACCATATAGTCCCATGAGAGGTATCTACGATCAATCTTGTCATCCTGAAAGTATCGGTGAGGTGCTCCAATCACTACGACTGATGTCACCACAAAGCGCACCTCATGACCAATAATCAAAACCTGAAGTATATGCCATACGTCCTCCAAAGTCACTGTGATCTCCTCGGTCGATATATGGAAGGTGTTGTGCTATTAGTGTCATCTCTCGGCAAGAGCAGTCAGCAACCCTCAGTTTACCCCTATCTCAGGTAAAAATATTAAATAACATAATCTATATTGGATCATTGTAGTTTTCTCATCATCAGAAAGTAGTCTAGATAGAGCAAGCACACAACCTAGATATGTGCCTCTAAAAGCAACTACCTCATAATCTGCCTATTTTTGACACGTAAAAAGATGAAATCAGTATTATATCTACAATAGAGATGCAAAATCCTAATGAGCTAAGTGATTCAAGGTCCACAACATGCAAATAGATCAAAAGGATAAAAATCGTAAGTCTACAAATGAGATACGATTCTAAACAAACAAGGTGCAATCTCTTTTATAGGATGTAATCTGAGGTGTACCAGATGCGATGGAGTATACAAGGTGCAATCCCAGACATATGGGATGTGACTCTATATGCAGGGTACAATATTTAAAGGACAGGTTATGACAAAAAATCAAATATAAACAAAAATAAGGTAAAAATAGGCACACAAGAAGTGATCCAGGATATCCTGGATGTGATGCAACAATTTGGAAAAATTGAATATGATTCGGGAAATACCAAATGTGACATGGGTTTGACAGGGTGTGATCTGAAATCTCAGATGTGACCCAAAATTAAAATGGCTATCAAAGCTACAAAAATGCATAAAAATCAAATTTGCAAGATTCACGAGGTAGTTTTACGAGCACTTACCAGAGGTGGGTAGTCAATCGAGCGCTGGTGTCGATGGCTCATCTCAAAATGATGCTTCCTCACAAGGACCACCATCTTCGTTGTAGAGCTCTCAGAATTACTATGGTGGAAAGTGAAAATGAATAGTGAAATGGTAAATTTTGAGGCTTATATTGGTCTTTTGAGCCATTTAGGAGTTCCGAAACTCCTCCCAGGCAACTATAACTACATTTTTGTTCTCTTTTTAGTCAATCTAGAACCAAATTGAACGTTCCTAAGATGTTTTCCATAGCATAGTATTATTTTTCCAACAATGCCAAAAAATGCAGATTTGTTCCATTTATTCCAAAAAATTGTCAACATGCACATTTTATCATACATTTTGGTTTGGCATCATTTTATCAAGTCTCACCACTCATATTTTCATGTAATTAACTTGGTACTAGTGTGTTTATTTTTAAACACGCCATCTTTTTCCACTTCTTCTACTCCATTCATTCTTTCCCTAACCACTTCCTGCAATTGATACGTTCTTTCAACAAAGGGATTTTATTCTTTTCCTTCGATTTTGTTCTGGAGGGGGCATGATCACACTATCATCAATTAAATTCTTGCTCAAAATAGTATTAAAATGACTTCATTATAAAAAAAATTAGGGGAATAATAGTTTCCTTAACTAAGTCAGAACTGTTAGATAGAAAGCTTTGGTTCTCATAAGCTAGATATCCTATGCCCCCTCATTTTAAAATATTCTTATTAAGCTCCTGGTAGCTTCTTGCTGACTTTTTCATGACAACAAAGTTCAAAATCAGTATTATCAATCTTTGGATGACAACCAAGTTCAGAATTGGTATCTTTAAAAATCTTTTATTGACCTTTGTATGAGAATCAAGCTCAAAGTAATTTCTATCAATTTAGTTCAATCAAGTGCAAGACTGATGTAATCAATATTTCATTCGACAACCAAGAACGGGATTCTCAATCTTTCAAAATTCAAAATCAAAAGCTTTTTTTGAATCAATGTGTTTCTCGTAGATCAATTCAAAGAGGGGAAAATGTAACCACCTGGATTTGGTCTTTTCCAACTATGGACCCTATTTTCTCTAAGTGTGATCATACCCCCAATTATGTCATGTCAATGTTACTTTGGCATAATTTATTTTAAATCAAATTTAATGTCCTAGGTGATTTTTATCACCGAATTATATTAACTATTATAGCCATATAATTCAAAACAAATTCAAACATGGCTATAGTATTTGTTGTGTGCTTGAATGTGACCTCTAAATCAGGCACAAACTCAACATAGTCCTTACTCAATCGTTCAATTCACAAAGACAAAAATGAATTGTTCATCTTGCAAATTTGATTGAAGTTACTTGTTGCCTCCTAATTAGTTGGCGATGTTCAATTTACTCTCAAAATGAGAGCCAAAAACCTTGACCGTTGCTAACATGGAGGATTTAAAAAGCATGAGAGATAAGAAAATTGTCATTAGTCTATGAAAGGAAATGCAATTAATCTAGAAATAAATTGCTTTTAAACTAGAATTGAAATGTTGTTAATCTAGAATTGAAATTCTATTAATCTAGAAAGGTTGAAAGATAATGGAGTTAAGCTACTAAATGTGTAAATGAATTACATTAATAATTAACATGTTGCTTAATCCAAATGAAATTAATCTAATTATTCAAAATAAAGCTTAAAAGTATGACCATAATAAGGCAAAATCTAACTATAGTTTTGATGCTCTCTAATTCATCCTTTGAAATGAACAAAAAGATGTCCAATATATAGAAAACCATGAAAAGAGGGTGAAGAGTTTCTTGAAAAGAAACGGTTGCCTCTTCACTTTCATTTGAGACAAAAATGCAAGAATTATTTAATTAAAAGAGTGGATTATTGTCACATGAGTGACCTTTCATATAGAATTATGGAATTCTTTTTGAGGATAATCCATTCAATCAATTAAATAACTATTCAATTCCTTTTGATGTATATTAGCTAAAGGGGGTAGAATTAATTTAATTTAAAAGAACTTAGGACTTTAGAATCAAATTAATTAATCATAGGAATTTTTAGCTAATAAACCTTGATAGTTTAGGAATTAAATATAGTGTTAGATTTATACAAATTTTAGGTTTTCTGCATTTGAGACTAAGTCAATTAATGTCAATTAGGAAGATAATTTGCCTAGTATAATAGGACTTTGATGATGAGAAATTGAAGGAGCATACCAAAATTGATTGGAATTATAAGATGCCAATTTTGGGGTGTTACATTTTGCCCCTCTTTGAATTGATGTGCGAGCAGCGCATTGATTCAATGAGTAGTCTGATGTGAAGATGAAGATTTTGGAAGTCTAGGTTAGGTTGCCAAGACACCGATCAAATCAAGAAGAAGAATCTTCTGAGAGAAGATCGGAATTGGGGTTAGATTGCCCCAATGTCCACTGATAGCTAATGAAGGTCTAGGACTGTCTCTAGAATCAAGGTTAGATTGCCCCAATACGAAGATTAGTGTTCTGAGATCCAGGTTAGGTTTCCTAGATAACGGTCTAAAGAGCTTTTGAGAGCCATCTTAAGAACGAAGCGTAACTTTCAGAAATTAGGGTTAGATTGCCCCAATACCTAATGAGATTTCAAGAATCATCTCTAGGATAAAGCTTGATCCTTGAGGATCTGAGTTAGATTGCTCAAATACCTAGAAAGATATATGATAAGATGACAAGATGTGAGGCCTTAAGATTCCTCAGGAGATTCAAGATCATGGAATATCCAATTTTGACCATAAAGTATGAAAAGATGAATACACCCCAAGTGATGAGATGCCCCTAGTGATGGGGAATTTTGATTCAGATCAGATTTATTCGAGAATAATGCAAAAATATTTAATGATGCAATCATCCTGCCCCCTCGGGAGTGAAATTGAAAGATGACACATCATAAATCTGAGAGTAAGAAATCTCAGATAGAAATAAGATCAAAGATCCAGACAAATCCAAAGATAGATGAAGAGAAGACATAATTGATTTGGAGTGATCAAGGAGTCCTACTGACTAGGTTTGACCATAGCTGACTAGAACTGACTAGAGTTGACTTTGATGAAAAGATTGCAGACGCCGAGAAAACCATGACGAGAGATAATTCTAACAAGAAAGTGACGTCAGAAAATTGACTGCACAAGCATCCGATCACGTCGGTCCCAAAATTTTAAAATGTGATTTCGAGCTACTAAGGAGTGTTAGATTTCAATTTCGATCATGAAAATGGATTTAGAACGGTCCATTTAGCCAAGGGTGCAATTTTTGCGAAAAACTGAGCACTTTGAAAAATTAGGTCAAAGGCTATATAAGGCCCGAAGGGGTCATTTTCAAATCATTATTCACCTTTGAATTTAGTGATGGCGAGAGCTCTAGTTGACATTGATAGAATTCTCATGCAGACACATAGATTTGAGCACTCCCGATGACAGAACCAGCCACTAGAGTATGACGCACCTGTAAGTAATCGAAACATTATCCTGCATTTCAACTTTTTAACAATTTATAGCATATTAGCACATTTTGAATAGGTCTCCTTTCGCGCGAGGAATTATATTCCTCATGCAGGTCAGGGATTCCTCACGTGAGTCACTCCCTTGCGCTCGTGCAAGATTTTAGAAATGTCACGCGGGATCACATCCTGTCTCGTGCGAGTCAGAAAGCTCGCACGGGAAAAGAGTTTCCTTGCATGGGAAATTTTCTCAGTTCAAAAAGTTGTCAATTTTCATGTCGCACAGTTAGCTAGTTACAATGTCTCAAAACTATGTTTAGGATAGGTCCATAGCTGTATATTGCTTTGAAAAATTATCATATTGAGGTACTGATCCAATTTTGTCACTTGCTTTGTAGGTTGACTTCCCAAATATCGTGTTCCAATCACATCATCCTGTCATTGGTGAGTTACTGCAGAGGTTATCAGATGCTGATGGTGCTCATATTGATGGGCTTGGATTATCATACCTTCATGATGCACCTGATATTTGAGTAAATCATGGTTTACTGGGTGCCCTGGTCAAGCGTTTCCATTTAGAGACGAAGACATTTCACTAGTCACAGGGGGAGATGATAGTCACTCCTGAGGATATTTATAGGATTTTGAGGGTGCCTTCTCACGGAGCTCGTGTGGAGTATGACACTCAGCCAAGAGTAGGTACATTTGCATTGAGATCAGTCTTTCAAGAAGATCTAGTGATGGGTCGGGCCATCTCATGGGAGGATTTGATTTGTAGCTATGGCGGAGATCATCCACTAGCAGTCGTGTTGGCACTTTTCTTGAGTTGCCACTTGGTTCTTGATCGTAGTCAGCATGGGTTGGAGTGTGACTGGGGAGGTATGTTGCAGAGGATGCTAGCCACACCTATAGTTACTTTTGGATGGGGCGAGTATATGCTTGCTCAGATGTTTCATGAGATGCACGAGATTGTGTATCAAGGTGCATGTACCATGGCAGCGAGAGTCTTCGTCCTTCAGATCTGGGCCTAGGAGCACCTTCCCATATGCAGGTCGATATTCCATGACACACGACAGCCTTTGGAGCCATATGTATATAGATACGCAGGTCCTATGACCCACCCTGTGCTGGGTAAGATAGAGTAATGGCGGTCGTAGATAGATGACATGGTAGTAGTCATATGGCAGCCTTGGATAGCCACAAAGGTGTGGGACAATACACGACATGAGTTGTCTTATATGTTTTTTTCACATCCTTTGATCGGGCATACCATTAGTATCATTGAGCACTTCTTGCTCATGAGAGTATTGCACCAGTTCAAGAGACCGCAAGATGTCTCTCAGGAGTTTTGCACTTATGCCCAATTCATCGATGAGATGAAGAAGGGTTGGCATATATAGCTTGATAGGGGCCAGAGTATGATCGATGCTTGAGTACCACCAGCTAGGTGGGATTATATGGTCATGGTGACGAATGCAGTTATGACACCTACATATAGAGACCACATGTTAGCACATCCATTTCCCAGATATACAACTCCTGTAGGTCTGATTCCTCATGTACAGCAGGTGGTACGACCACCACCATAGTAGAAGGTACCTCCATAGCAGCAGGTACAATAGCCACCCTTACAGTAGTAGGAGAGGGTAGTATGACTAAGGACCTCCTAGACTGATATCCCTATTAGACCCATGGGGTCAGATGTAGGTGTCGGGCCTAGTGGCAGTCAGGATAGAGCCACTGAGTAGGGAGAGGACACTTGCATGGTTGATGCTATTCTGACTGATCCATAGGTAGGTAGACAGGTAGCGCAGTTGCAGGAGGCTCTCTGGAGAGTCAGAGAGAGAGCTAGACAGTCACAGAGGGAGCGTTATGACTTCCATACACAGGTGATAGTTCAGGAGACTTGGATAGCTAAGCAAAAATGAGAGATCGAGGAGTTACAAGATGCACTGGTGAGATCACAGATAGAGATGAGGTATGAATCTACTCAGGCATCTTATTACTAAGTTGCGTACACTATTGAAGTACCTTAGGCAGCGGATCAGATTCAGCCATTTTCAGAGTATGCTGGGGCACGGGCCGCTTCACCGGGACCACCTCCACCAGGACCACCTCAACTGGGACAACCTCAACTGGGTCCACCTCCTCAGTAGCAAGGTATGCCACCCCCTCCACCTCCACTAGGTGGTTAGATGAGATACATTTTCATGCATATTGTACCACCATTTTGATCTATTGTGCTCGAGTAGCACCCTTGTACATCTAACTGATATATATATATATATATATATATATATATATGAGCTTGATTTTGGCATCATTGTACTTGTTTATATATTGATTCAGATGTATGGATTAGAAATGTATGCCATGGATGAATATGCAAATGTTTATACATATCTTTTATTGATGTATGCAATGTTAGATGGATAAATGCAATGTATAATTTGATTTATGCTTATAATGGATGCACATGTTTATGGATGTATAAATGTAAATGAATGTATGGAAATACACTTTTAGAAATGAATGTAATGCAATGGACGCAATGGTACTAATCATCTCATGCAGGAATAAACAAATTTCCATTAATCTATGAAAGGAAATGCAATTAATCTAGAAATGAATTGCTTTTAAACTAGAATTGAAATGCTATTAATCTAGAATTGAAATTCTATTAATCTAGAAAGATTGAAAGATAATTGAGTTAAGCTACTAAATGTGTAAATGAATTACATTAAGAATCAACATGTTTCTTAATCCAAATGAAATTAATCTAATTATTCAAAATAAAGCTTAAAAGTATGATCACAATAAGGAAAAATCTAACTATAGTTTTGATGCTCTCCATTTCATCCTTTCAAATGAAGAAAAAGATGTCCAATATATAGAAAACCATGCAAAGAGGGTGAAGAGTTTTTTGAAAAGAAATGGTTGCCTCTTCACTTTCATTTGAGACAAAAATGCAAGAATTATTTAATTAAAAGAGTGGATTATTGTCACATGAGTGACCTTTCATATAAAATTCTGGAATTCTTTTTGAGAATAATCCCTTCAATCAATTAAATAACTATTCAATTTCTTTTGATGTATATTAGCTAAAGGGGGTGGAATTAATTTAATTTTAAAGCACTTGGGACTTTAGAATCAAATTAATTAATCATAGGGATTTTTAGCTAATAAACCTTGATAATTTAGGAATTAAATATAGTGTAAGATTTAAATGTAAATTTTAAGTTTTTTGCATTTGAGACTAAGTCAATTAAAATCAATTAGGAAGATAATTTTCCTAGTATAATAGGACTTCGATGATGATAAATTGAAGGAGCATACCAAAATTGATTGGAATTATAAGGTGTCAATTTTGGGGTGTTATAATATTTAATTATAAGGGAATTAATTAAACCCCTAAATCAATTATTCACTTGCAAATAACCCATTCCCCTAGCCTATTTAATTTAATTAAAATGGCTATAGCCCCCTTCATTATTAAAAAGTAATAAAATACTTAAATAATTAATATCTTATTTTTGAATGAATTAAATAAGTTTAATTCATTTCATTTATATTCCCCTAAACACCAACCTAACCTATCTCAACAACTTGTACCCAAGGTTCTAACCCATCTCAAACTATTCCCCCATGCTAATCTAATCCTAATTCTAAATTATATCCTAACCCACCTCCTAATGTAGTCACATTCCATTAAGAAATGATTAACAACTCAACCCACTTGAGAAAGTCAACTTTCTCAAGCATGACTTCTCTAAGGACCAACTTGCCAAGTTGAGCCTTACTCCCTCCCATGCCTCTTAAATGAA
>MU223489.1:1035552-1052770 GCA_018584345.1 Thuja plicata | reverse complement strand
TCTCCCATTCCTCTATAAATTGAAGGGATTTGGAGCTCATAATAAGCCTCAATTTTTGAATAGTAGTGTTTTTATGCCAAGATTTTGAAGGAATCTCAAAGCATTGTTATGCTACCCATTCCTTCATTGCTTCATGCACACTCCATAGTTACTTTCTTACAAGGTTATAATGCTCATTTTTTGACTAATATGCAAGCTTAAATAGTCAAATAGTTGTTTTAAACTTGAATCTTTCATGCTAGGTTGTTTATGTCACTAGTACTAGCATAATCTAAGGGTTGTTATGTTATTTGCTACACTTATCTTAGTTAGAAAGAAATAGGTCGATGTTAGGGTTTTATATGCTTGCACATCAATTCAAAGAGGGGCAAATGTAACCACCTGGATTTGGTATTTCCAACTATGGACCCTATTTTCCCTAAGTGTGATCATACCCCCAATTATATCATGATCATGTTACTTTGGCATAATTTATTTTAAATCAAATTTAATGTCCTAGGTGATTTTTATCACAGTATTATATTAACTATTATAGCCATATAATTCAAAATAAATTCAAACATGGCTATAGTATTTAATTATAAGGGAATTAAATAAACCCCTAAATCAATTATCCACTTGCAAATAACCCATTCTCCTAGCCTATTTAATTTAATTAAAATGGCTATAGTCCCCTTAATTATTAAAAAGCAATAAAATGCTTGAATAATTAATATCTTATTTTTCAATGAATTAAATAAGTTTAATTCATTTCATTTATATTCCCCTAAACCTGAACCTAACCTATCTCAACCACTTCTACCCTAGGTTCTAACCCATCTCAACCTATTTCCCCCATGCTAATCTAATCCTAATTCTAAATTCTATCCTAACCCACCTCCTAATGTTGTCACATTCCATTAAGGAATGATTAACAACTCAACCCACTTGAGAAAGTCAACTTTCTCAAGCATGAATTCTCTAAGGACTAGCTTTCCATGTTGAGCCTTACTCCCTCCCATGCCTCTTAAATGAATTTCATTAATGACTCATTAATGGATATTCCCTCTTGCCCATCCCTCATTAATGCACAAGGCATTAATGGCTCTTACACTTCATTAATAACCTAAGGGGCTCGATTAATGAACCTTCTCTCTCTCTCTCTCTCTCTCTCTCTCTCTCTCTCTCTCTCTCTCTCTCTCTCTCTCTCTTCCATTCCTCTATAAATTGAAGGGATTTGGAGCTCCTAATAAGCCTCAATTTTTAAATAGTAGTGTTGTTATGCAAAGATTTTGAAGGAATCTCAAAGAATTGTTATGCTACCCATTCCTTCATAGCTTCATGAACACTCCATGGTTACTTTCTTACATGGTTATAATGCTCATTTTTAGACTAATATGCATTCTTAAATAGTCAAATAGTTTTTTTAAACTTGAATCTTTCATGATAGGTTATTTATGTCACTGGTATTAGCAAAATCTAAGGGATGTTATGTTATTTTCTACACTCATCCTAGTTAGAAAGCAATAGGTCGATGTTAGGTTTTTATATGCTCATTACCCATTGTTTTTCACTAATAGAATGACTTATTGAAGTGTTTTGTCATAGGTAATAGGTGCACAAATATACACACACAATATGTTATCTTTATTAAGAAATGCATATGGGTGCATGCACGAAGTTGGGTGCCAATTCCGTAGAATTCTGTAGCCAACATAATTGGCAATGAAAATAGGCACCCACTTTGTTAGAAATAGGTGCCGGAGGTGTAAATATAAAATAGGCACTCATTTAAAAAATGGTGCCCATTTTGGTACGAATGCCTAGGCCAAAACAGGCACCCATTTTTTTACAAAATGGGCACCTGTTTTGTAAAAATGGGTACCCATTTTGTAAAAGTATTTGATTTTTCCTTTAAACCATTTTGTGAGTCATTTTCACAACTTGTAAAATGGAATCACATTTTGCTACAGACGAGTGCCCATTTTGACATCTACCGCTGACCCCCTTGTTGTTGTTTTTCCAAGTCCAGGTACATATTTTTGTTTTTTATTTGATCTTTTCTATGTTTTTCATCAAAATTGTAATTTATTGTTATTATTAATTAGTTTAATCTTCAATATGCATTATGTTTAATGTTTAAACTTTAAAGGTTTTTTTAGTAGGATTAAAATAAATTGTTATGTTTAGTTTTATTTTAATTTTTAAACTATTATAGAAAATAACAAAACTTTCAAAACTTATTTAATCCTAGGTAGAAAACTAAAATCTAAACCTTAAATTAAGCACAACAGAAACAAGACTGTAAACCCTAGGTAGAAAACACAAATGTAAACCTAGACACAACTAAAACAAAGTTGTAAACCCTAGGTCTAGAAAATAAACAAAACTCTCTCTCTCTCTCTCTCTCTCTCTCTCTCTCTCTCTCTCTCTCTCTCTTATTAGACCTAATAAGACCTATTNAAACAACTCTCTCTCTCTCTCTCTCTCTCTCTCTCTCTCTCTCTCTCTCTCTCTCTCTTATTAGACCTAATAAGACCTATTAAGACCAATTATGACTAATGTTCTCTATTAAGACCAATGAGGACTAATATGACCTATTAAGACCTAATTTAGGAGCAATTAAGACCAAATAAGATGTAACAGTCCACCTTTAAGCCCTAATAAGATGTAATAGGAACTTTAGGACCTATTCCTTGACTAAGATTATTAATAAGATATAAAAATACCTAATACCTAATAATAAGACATAATATGACTAATTCTTGTTCGAGATCTCTTTTGAGAGTATTTCACATATTTAGGTACAACCTTATTCTTGAATTCATTCATAAATGCATTAACACTAACTTTTTGAGTATTTAGATCACACCATTTTCCAACCTTTTCATCCTTCAATGGGTACTCAATAGTTTTAAGTCTTTTTACATCAACTAATTGCTAACCAAAATTAATTGAAAGATTTTCCTACAAATATTCATCTAAAAATTCAAGATTGCCACATATATCACATACACCAAAAACACATGAATTCAAAAAAAAAATTCTCATTGGGTGGGTTACAAAACAAAGCTAATATAATCTATTTTACAGTTTGAGGTGGTATATTTATACCACATTCCTGCAACATTTCATTAGTATGCATTGTAGAACGTATAGATCAAAATACGTCATAATGATAATGAAATTGAACATGAGTTTTGCAACAACACATAACTCATTCTTTCTTAATCCTTACATACCATGGTTTACATTTTTCAAAAGATCTTTGACTAATACTAATGGTTAACACCTTAAACTCCAAATTTTTTTTATACAATTCAGTTTGAGTCATACACAAAAGATATTTTAGATGTGGATCACAAATTTTTGAGTTGACCCTTAATTTAATAACATCTCGAGCATTAGGTGATACTCTTGTATTATCGTGCCAAAAAATTTCAATCAAACTTTTGACTTCACCACTAAGTTTCATGTCAAATGTCAGGATTCTACCACTAAAGCTCCACAAATGGTTTGCCGGATCAATTTCAAAGTTAACTCTTCTCTTTATATCTCTTGCTAAATTTTTATGATGAATATTAAGATATCCACTTATGTTTGTCTTCATTTTTTTATCACAAGTAATTTTGTTTACTAGGATATTGTTATTGCTCATCGTGCCACATTCCTATCTTTAGAACAACTTTTCTTTCTAATTGTGTCAAAGGCACTAGCAACAGTTGATACTACTTATTTTACAGACTCATCCTTCTTCTTGGATTTCACATAAATTCCTAACCTCTTTATCACTTTTTGCATTTTAGTTATTTTAATTAGTTGTAACATTAATTGACATTGAAACGCAAATTTCTTATTATAAAATTTTTTCTAAACAATTTACTCGCTTGTGTCCTAATCTGTCTCCATGAAACCAAACCACACAGATGGTCTACCACATCAATTTTAATTTGAAATTATTCATTCATTTCATTATCATTAAAAGGGGTTTCTTTCTCAATTGGGGTTTTTATGTCTACATCCACATTGTTGATCTCAATTGACGTTTGATTGTTGATTTCAATTGGGGTTTGACATTCAGTTCCTTTATCATTATGATTAAAATTACTAAATTTTGTTGTTTGATGTGCAATATAATATGCTACTTTATTTTCATGGAGAAAATCTAAATGATTTAAACAGTAACCTGCTAATACAAAGAGAGCAAGTTATTTATCATAATAAGTTTCATTTCGCTGTGAAGACATACTTGTATCCAACATTTGATTAGAAAATGTACCTAAATTTTCTCCTATTGTATTTTCTTCTTCAACCTCTGCATCCATCACAGTTTTCTCATTCTTCTCCTCTTCTGAAATGATTGTTGAACTTGATGCTCCAGAATTTTCTTCAGTTTTTGAATTCTTGTTCTTCTTTCTCGTTGTCTTTTTATCTCCTTTCTATTTGCTGCAACCTCATCAACTGTCAGAACCTTTATTTTCCTCTTTCTGCATTGCTTTGATCTCATATTTTCACCAAAATTTAAATTCAAATTAATCCCTTCTTGTTAGATCTAGAACAAGACAAAAAGGAGAATGTAGGTTCAAAATATTCTTTCTACTTCATGGATATGTGATATATATTATTGAATAATCGTCAATCATTGAGATCGGGCCCACAATCTGTGTTTTTGTCTCCAACCACTAATTTAGAAACAAGAACTTGTTATTTAAATAGAATTGGGTACCCATTTATAAAAAGGATGCTTGTTTATTAAATAGGTGCATGTTTCTATTTCAACGGTCCAAATATAAACAACACCCATTTTTTGAATTTCTAAAATGGGTGCCCATTTCATGAAATTAGGAGTGGGAACTATACTTCCACCCTAGTTTTTGGTTCAGGATAGATTTGGTCCTACCAACCCTATGCTTGGCTTTGCAAAAATATGGCTAAGGCATTGATACATAAAATTTGAGCTTTATCATAATTTTTTAAGGGTCTTCCCAAATGAATTTTTTGACAAAAAAAAAACCATTTTAGTTCCTATTGTAGAAATTATTAAAAGATATATTTCATAGTGAGATGACTAATTTTAGTATTTTTACAATATATATTATGCCAAAGTAGTACCTAATGTTGAAATAGTAAGGTTAACTAAATTTTTAATAACTTTTTTTTTATTTTATGTTTTTGGAAACATTAATTATATTACATCAATCTACATAGAATTTTATTCAAAATTGAATTTTTTTTTTTTTAAAAAGTAAAATTTTCATCAAATTATGTGGTCTTACATGAGAGGTTTTGAAAATGTAATTTATATTCAATTAAAAATCAATAAAAAAAATTCAACCAAAAAAAGAAAAAATATTCTCATTAAACTTTGATATTTTAGGTACCTTTTCCTAAAATAATTTACAAAAAATTATTTATTTACTTCAAAATGGGGTGGTCATACATGCGTGCAGTATGGTCCTGAAATAGGCATTTTGAAAAAGGGGTTTTTAAAAATGCCTACTAAAATGTATTTTCTACCATGTGGGTATTCAAAAAAATTACTTATTTGAAAACTAGACTCCGAGCACTACATTTTCTATTAGTGGGTTTCTCTGAGATTCAATCTCTAAGTGCCTCAAATTTTTACATCAATTGACATAAAATTTGAAAAATAGGGAAAATACTTCCACTTGTTTCCCAAAAAGTGGTCTCAATTTCTTGTTGGCACCCATATTAGGTTAAGGCTATGATTGGGTACTCCTAAACTTTATTGAGGAAAGAAAAGGAAAAGCTTATTAATATATTGGTAGCATAATAAGTGGTATTTGGGTAGTGGTGATGTATTTTTCCTCCTCTTAACGACTGAATAACTCTAAATTAATAGTTTATATGAACTCATCGTATTACTATTTAATTATAGGAAGTAGGTGTGTTGTATTAATGCTAGATATATATTTTATAGGGAATGGTATCTTAAAGTAATAATGCTTGATAATTTGCTAAACTATCAGAATTTGTCTAGAAGTATGGATAGGGTAATCTAATGATTATGTCTACTATAGTAGATGTATTTGATTTTATCCTTGTAAAAGTGTGTCATAATGTGTGTGATTTATAGTATTTTCTCAGGTATATTTGAGACACTTGATGATAGGGAATTAATAGCTGCTATATAATAAGGAATTGCTTTGTGTTTGCTAAGAGTTGCCTATAGAACTATGTGTTAACGGAAATTATAAGGTGAATATTATTTGGTTGAATGTGATAAGTTGATTTCTCGTATAAATTTTTTATGTCATCTTTTGGTTTTGTATTTTAGGGTCCCTATTTGAAAATTTATTACAAATTTTATAAGTGCTTTTATTCCTAAAAGTTTAAGTGATATTTTATCATACTAACGAATGTGATACTTTGTGACTCATATTTTCTATTTTGCTAGAATTTTGAGATGTTACAAAGAACTCTTACCCCATTGTCTGAGTTATAATAAATACGAACTTTGATTTTGAAGAAACATAAGAATATTAACATAAACCATGTTTTGTTTTATACCTAATATTATTCTTAGTAGGAATGTGTAAGAAGGAATTATTAGGGGTTACGAATTGGTGTAAAATTGGAATTACATTCTAATTCTATGTGTCCTTTCTACATAGAGTCCTCACATTATGATAGCATTTTCATAAATTATCCATGGGTGATGTATGATTATCTACAATAAGTTTAAATAATGTAACATTCATGAGACATTAATAGTGGGATTACCTGAATATTTTCTATAATTTTGGTTAGATTTTTTATCTTTACGTAGAAGTGGTAAATGTTTTATTACTTACCAACTTCTAGGAGTAAGTCGAATCTAGGGGGGAGGGTGGGGCACGTAATGCCCCTCCAACCCTCACAATACCTGATTATGCCTATTGGAAGTTTGGGACTTTTATTCTCTCCTAATGAATCTAATTGAAGTTACTAATCCAATCCATCTCATCTCCACATAATTGTTTAATGTATATTTCTCCTTGTGTAGTGATGTCTACTATGTGTTCATGATATTTTAGGAATATTGTGTTATAGAATAATCTGATATGTTTGTTGTATTAGGAGCTTCCTTTCTGATGGTTTGAGTACACTGGGATGAATTAAGTTGATTAAGATACTTTTAGGACTATGTTTTGGATGATGTATTTATGTTGTTCAAAATTTCCATAAAGATTAGGTTATCTATGTGATTTACCTAGCCATTATTAACACTCTTGTATGATTTTATGAATGATTGTGATGTTCATTATTGATTACGGATTAACTCTGAGAGAACATGTTATATCTCCTAGTTGAGGTAATTTTTTCTCTATCCTACCACCCCATTTTCTCATTATTTTTAAAATGATTAAGAGAATATTTATTCATTACCATTAACCAGTTGAGGGTTGTCTAATATATGTTATTAACCAAGTTCTTAATATAGTTTACTTCTAGAAGTTATACGTTTTTAGGAAGAGTTCATGAGTACTTTATATCCAAATTATGACAAAATGAAGACCTCTCCTTCATGTAAAATAACATGTACTATTTAACCTACTTTGACATAATGACTTGTACATTTGTTACAAATAATTCGGACCCACATATTGCCCTAGATTTACTCAAGTAAACTTTACTACTTTAAATCTTGTCATACAAAAGCCATATAATAGGGAGGTTATTGAGCACTATAGCTTCATTTATAGTGACCATTCTATGTGGGTTTATAAAGACAATAAACTTTTTTTTTTAATTATAGAAACACCAAGCACAAGATAGAAATCCAAATTACAGTTTGTTGGTTGATCAAAGATTTTCCTTAAATTTAATAGAGTGGGTTGCAATATATTTGTTCTGATTTGTATTTTTTTAGGGATATGACTACACAACAACAGTGCACCAATTTGTGGGGGACTTTTATTTTTTAAGTTGTACATTAGGAACATGCATCATGCAAAATTTTTTCCCCCAAGAATGGTACATGCAAAAAAACTTATAGTTATGTGTTTATGATGGGCAACTGAAGCACTACACAAAGAATAGTCCACCTTCTAATGTATACAATCAATAGACTTATTTGAATTTTATTCATGATGTAGATGAAGGAAAAGTTTATGTGTTTATTGATGAGGAGGAGAAGGTTGTTATTGATGTTAGAGTTCCAAGCATTATTTTAAATACAGTGTTTTCACTCAAGATGAATCTTTCCATTTCATGGATTCTTGTTCAAAAAATATCAAAATTTGGACCAAATAATGTAGTGGGCTATTTTTACTAAGTTTAAATATATACTACTTATTTAAGACATAATTAAAGTAAAGTATAACGAATGAAGATAAAAGGATGGTATATGTATCACATGAACATGTTAATTAAGCTAATAACTATATAATATTGTTTTAGTGAAGAAAATATTATTCAAATTTAAAATGGTTAAAATAATAAGTTAAATTTATAAACTATTAAACTAATCTAACTATTATAAATATGTATAAGGTCTATAGAAACTAGTGGTAATAGACCCTCACTTTCTCTATTCATTTCAAAATAAATAAGAGGTCCAACAAAAATAGACTTACAATTTGGAGTACAATTGATCATTTTCAACCTACATCTTATCTACTTTTTTTGCTCCCTCACTTTATCAACAAATTTATAGAACTAACTAAAGTATCTATTTTATTTATCATCATTCTCTTGTCCTCCACCATGTTGTGACAAAATGATACTTAATGCATCAATATACTTTTTGCACATGAAAAGTAGGGTTCTTTGATAAACTAATTTACTGGCTTAACTGCAAGATGCCTATCATAGGTGAACATCCAAACTAAAAATTTCTCTTCATGAAGAAAATTATCTTTTGTTACTCAAATTTCTAAATTTTTGAAAGAGAATACAATTTATGTCTTGCTCTAAAAGCGCATTGCATCATCAAGTAAATATTTATTATTTTAAATGTAAAAACTACGTACCTTTAACTTCATGTATCTATTTTATAACCACTTTGATTTGTTTTTAAAAAATTATTGTGGACTAGCATTTCTAATATACTTCAGTTTATAAAAGAATGTTAATGGATGAATGAAGTTTGATTTATTTTATTATTTGTAGAATAGAAAGTTCATCTTGTGGAGATGTTATCATCCTTTAAATAAAGTACATAATAAATCAAATAATATGTGCTAGTTTACTTGATGATAAAAGAGAAATAATAGGAATACTTAGCATTCCTTCTATGTTTATTGGAACATATAGATGGAAGATTTAATTAATAAATGAATTATGCATTAGAAACTTTGAAAATACTTAGAAATAATTTTTTCTTTCACTTTTACTTATTTTTCGTGTAAACAATATTTTTCACTTTAAATATAATAAATATAATTTTTGTTTCAAATATTTACTTGATGGAGGATTACATATCATCCACAAAGTTGTGTACCTACTTGATATGGGATCATGAGCCTTTAGGTTGAAACCTATTTCGCTAAGAACCAACGATCGAGAAGTATCCATTCAACTAAATTCTCTTAGTGCACCATCTTGGCTCTGTGGCTCTGTTCCTTATGATGTTTGAGCCTTACACTGAACAAGACTCGGTCCCTAGTAGACTCATTATGAATCATTCTCAAAATTCATCAACCATAAAAAAACAATTAACTTCTCAAACATTTATTGAATATTCAAAACATAAACTTAAATATACAATTAACAACACCTTATCTAAAAAAATTAATTTTTAAAATTATACAACTTATTTAATTTACAAAATAATATCACAATAAAAAAAAAGTTCAAATGTTTGACTTCGACTAGGTTATTATTAAGTGTTGATATTATTTGTTTACGGACAACAATAGTGTAGCACACAAAGTTTATGAGGGCAATAACTAGAAAACATAGCAATGAGAAGAATTGTCCTCCAACGATAACAGCATACATGAATGTCCCCAACGGAGAACAGGATTAAAGTTTCTTCTTTATTCAATCACTTCCTAATTTTTATGGATTGAATTTGTTTGGCACTTTTAACTACATTCAATAAAAAATCGATAGAAAATATGTGCCAGCTCTGTAAAACGACACACAAACGACGGGGGCTCCACTGCATTTCACAGCTTCTCATTTTGTACGTTGTAAATTACAAAGGAGATGATATGTTGTAGTATCCAACTGGCTGTTCATTCTCAAGAATTTTCTATTTTGTATCTGATCAACGCTCAAATATCGCTAAAATATGCTTCAAACAGCGTTCAAAAGGTCTATTTTGGCCTTCAACTATTTTGCGGTTGGGTGTAACTCACATAATTCATATCTAGTTTCTTACACCTAGACTGGTTTTCTCTTCAGATTTTTTTTAGAGACAACTTGTCAAAAAAATATTATATATATTGTTTTGTGTATTACTTTCTTTGATCTTATGATTTTATTTGTAAAATTGCAGTTGTAATATTATATATATTGTTTTGTGTATTACTTTCTTTGATCTTATGATTTTATTTGTAAAATTGCAGTTGTATTATTTGTAATATTTGATGTGAATTAATTGTCTGTAGACAAATAATTTGTTTGGATCGAAGTTTAATAATCAGTTACAGCAATAGTGTTTTCATACGTCAAACCCTTAGCTAAACTTTACTACTGCAAATTTTATCATACAAAAGTCATAAAATAAGGGATATTTTTTAGCACTATAGTTTCATTTATGGTCACCATTCCTTGTGGGTTTATAATGATTTTCTTGTTTATAATGATTTTGTTTTTTTGAATTACAGCAAAACCAAGCCCAAGATAGAAATCCAAATTAGAGTTTTTCGGTTGATCAAAGATTTCTTTAAAATTTAATAGAGTGGGTCACAATATATTTTTGTTTGATAGGGATACGACTACACAAGAAAACTGCAAAAATTAGTAGGGGACTTTTATTTTTTTATCTCATGCAATAAGAGCATGCATCATGCAAGTTTTTGGGGTACCAAGAATGGTATATGCAACAAATTTACAGTTACGTGTTTACGATGGGCAACTAAAGCACTACACAAATGATAATGTGACTTCTCATGTGTACAATCGATAGATTCACTTGAATGTTATTCATGATGCTGATGAAGGAAACATGCATTTATTTATTGACAGGGAGGAGAAGGTTGTTGCTGATGACATAGGTCCAAGCATTATTTTTAATGTGACATTTACACTTAAGATGACGCCTTCAATTTCATGGAGTCTCGCTTGAAAAAATATTAAAATCTGGACCAGATAATGTAACAGTCTCATTTTACTAAGTTTTGATATATACTACTTATTACAGACATAATTGAAGTAAATTATAACAAATGGAAACAAAAAGATGACAAATGCATCACATGAACATGTTAATTAAGCTAATAAATATATAACTCTTTTTTTAGTAAAGAAAAGGATATTCAATTTTAAAATAGTTAACGTAATATATTAAATTTATAAACTATTAAAGTAAATATAATTATTATAAATATTTACAAGGTATATAGAACCTAGTGGTAATAGTCTCTTATTTGTTCTATACATTACAAAACAAATAAGAGTTACAATAAAAATAGATTAACAATTTGGAGTGCAATTGATCATTGCCAACCTACACCTTATATACTTTTTGTGCTCCCTCACTTTTTCAACAAATCTATAGACCTAACTAAAGTATCTATTTTATATATCGTCACTCTCTTGTCATCCACTGTGTTGTGACCAAAATGATATTAATTGCATCAATATAGTTTTTGAACATGAAAAGTAGGGTTCTTGGACAAACTAATTTATTGGCTTAACTCCAAGTTGTCTATCATAGGTGAACATCCAAAATTTTAAAAAAAATCTCTTAATGAAGAAAATTATATCTTGTTACTCAAATTTCTAAAATTTTAAAAGAAAATACAATGTATGTCTTTCTCTAAAATCTCATTGCATCATCAAGTAAATATTTATTATTATGGAGGTGAAAACTATGTACCCTTCACTTCTCACATCTATTTTATAATCACTTTTCTTTAGGGGAATAGTTGTTCACAACTGGCCAGTTCAGGTGTTTTGACGTCAGCGCAATGAATGCAAAGCATGGTAAGTACATTGGTGGCATCCGAATCTATGAGTATTTTCTTTGACATATGTGCAAAGGATAGATTTTGATGAAGGGTTAAAAGTTCCTTAATGTGATATGAGGTGAAGTGATGAGGTGTCAATCCGTAAGATTTCATTTGTGTCAAGAAGGACGAAAATAAGGATAAATATCCTTTATAAATGTCATAATTATTACAGAGCTAAGTCCTGAGATTTCCAAAATCTGAAACACATGTGGTCATTAATCCAGATAAGTCACATTTTCCTCTTCAACATAATGCATATGCTTGTCCAAGCCTATTTATCCCCCCAAAGACTGTTCATTTCTATCAGCCCTGAACTATCTCAAAATTGGGTTAAGTTAGAGGAGTTAATGGATTACAAGGAGGTAAATTTGATAGTTTCCCTAAGGATACAACAATGGGAACACCCTATATCAGGCCCATATTTGGGTCGTCAGATGAACATTGCATTTAAGCCCTTCCCGGGTCCAGTAACTGATACTATCAAAGGCATAATAGGAGATGGTATCTTACTTCTGGACCCTCCTCGACATCTTCTACACACCCAGGTGGTTTCAATTTTTCTCTCAAATTGGTATGACATGGTGCTAGATTTTGACATTTTCTTTTGAATGACCAAAAAGATTCTGAAAAAGGACTTTGTCTCAGTTGAGGAGTTGCAAGAAGTGATTAATGGATACTAGTTGAGGTTTTCCACGGCTTGGGTCGAGGGCCTCTTCAATCTGACAGAGCTGGACAATAATAAATAAATAGTACGCCTCTATGATATACTAAAGCTTCCATTGCAGGGTCGAGATATCCAACATTTAAGAAAATAAATCATAAAGTTTATGGATATTTTTCCAAGTGGAATGGTCGCAAATGCCTTCTTTTCATTTGACAGATTTTCAACCATATTATCTTTCATTGATGATGATCCAAGTGCCACATCTCCAGCAGCATATGCCTCACAAGCACTATTGGCCACATCTGTTAGCGGCATGGCACCGGCAAAGCACAAAATGAAAGGTTAAGCTTTTCTCTGTGCTGGTTTCAATTTTGGATTTTGGGGCTTTCATTCTACCCGGACTAGTAGTGTTTTATTGAAGGAAAAATACTAGTTGAAATCTCGGCGGGTTTCTTGTCTTTAATCTTAAGATGTAATGTTTTCAATCATTTTTCTTATAGCATATTGGAAACGGGCATTAGGGGTTTTAGATTAAGTCTTTTTGGCCTTTATTTGCTCTTTGTTTTATATGTAAATGTAAGTAATGGCAAGGAAGGAGGGTTTTCTTGACTGTTTCTTTCCCTCCTAAGCCTTTGAAACAGGGTATATAATAAAAAAATTGAATGGCTCTCCTATTTTCCCTGTAAAAGAAATAAAATTAGTGTACATTCATTAACATATGTGGACTAGCATTTCTAATATACTTTAGTTTATAAAAAAAAATTTGATTAAGTAAAATAGGTTTTACAGGGTGCTTGAAACCCAAAAAATAGCAAAAGAACAGAATGTATGCCTAGACAAATCAAAATAGAGCCAAAACATGAAACACAACACCATAGGGCCACAGAAAAAAAAAAAAAAAAAAACTACTAAAAAACAAATAAAATAGGGACAACCAAAAGAGCCAGGGATCACAATCAGGAGATGTCCACCATCAGGCTTGCCACCTCGGACTAGAGGATCTCCATCTTAGCAGTAGAATCCTTTATCTTGTAGAGATTAGTCAGAGTATCATTCTCCTTCTTCTTCTTAGCACTAGCCCGTGTCCTCTTACCAGGGCCCTCTTCAGTATTCTACTCTTTTTCCACACTTATATTGGCCCCATCTATCCCTTCAGGTTTTTCTTCCAGTTTTTCAATGAGAATCTTGGTATGCTCATTAGAGGTTTTGAGGATGTTAAAGCTCTATTAAGAAATGGTTTTAAGGGTCACCTCAAACCTCAGCATCTTATCCTCCATTTTTCTGACCCTTGTAGTCAAATTCATCTAATCTTCAATAGTACTATCAATATTGGTATTGTCTATTCCTTTTGCTCTATTCTCGAGGTCCCCCACTTCATGGAATAACCACTTAATAGACCTGTAGTTGTCCAGCACATTGTTCCTGGCATTATTGAGAAGATCCAACTCAAATTCCCTTGAATTATCACTGAGAACAACCATAGTCGGGTCAATCACCTCCTCCAGCTTAATCTTACCATCCTCACCTTCAATGACTTTGGGATTAATGACTTCCCTGGTTAACCATATTTTGGCTATTTTAACATCAAAATTGTGCCAAGCCTATTTCCTCCCCTGTGCAGACGTGTAGCAACAATAATCATTATACTGCCCCTTTTCTTTCATCATGATGTGGGGGTCAGAGAGATGGGGAGATGGATGACCTGACTATGGTTGTTCTCAGTGCATCTTGAGAAAATGGATGACCCATCATGTTTATAAAATAAAGTTAATGCATGAATCAGATTCGATTGAGTTAATTAATTGTAGAATAGAAAGTGCATCTTGAGAAAATGTTATCATCATATATAAAGTACATAATAAATCAAATACTATGTCCTAGTTTAATTGATGATAAATGGGAAATAATAGGAACACTTAGCATTCCTTCTAAGTTTATTGGAACATATAGATGAAAGATTTAAGTAATAAGTGGATTACACATTAGAAACATCCAAAATACTCAGAAATGATTTCTTCTTTCAGTTTTACTTATTTTTCATGTAAACATTTTTTTTCACTTTAAATATAATATCCAATTTTCGTTTCAAGTATTTATTTGATGGAGAACTTCATATCATCCATAAAGTTGTGTAGCTATTTGATATGGGAGCATGAGCCTTTAGGTTGAAGTGTTTTTGCCTAAGAACCAATGACTGATCAGTACTTATTCCACCAATTCACTCAAGGCACCACCTTGGTTCCATTCATTATGATGTTGGAGTCTTGCACTCAACTAGACTTGATCCTTAATAGACTCATTATGAACCATTCTTCAAATTCATCAACCATAAAAAAATTAATTAACATTTCAAACATATTTTTAATATTCAAAACATAAACTTAACTATACAATTAACAACACCTTATCTAAACAAAATAATTTTCAAAATTATGCAATTAATGTAATATACAAACTACTATCACAATTAAATAGAGAGATCAAACGTTCAACTTCGGCTTGGTTATTATAAAATGTTGATATTATTTGTTTACCGACAATAATAGCGTTGCACACGAAGTTTACGAGGAGAATAACTAGTAAACAAAGCGACGAGAAGAAGTGTCCTCCCACAATAATGGCATGCATGAATGTCCCCAACGAAGAACAGGATAAAAGTTTCTTCTTTATTCAATCACTTCCAAATTTATGGGGGTGGCATCGCTTTACTGGATTGAATTTGTCCGCCACTTTGGACTATATTCAGTAAACAATCGATAGAAAAGATGTGCCAGCTCTATAAAAAGACACATAAATGACGGGGGCAACGCTGCATTTGATAGCTGCCTGTTTTGTACGTCGTAAATTACAAAGAAGACGATACGTTGTAATATCCAATTGACTGTCCATTACCGTGAATGTTCTATGCCGTATCTGATCAACACTCGAACATGGCTAAAATATGCTTCAAACAACGTTCACAAGGTCTAGTTTGGCCTTTAAATATTCTGCAATTAGGTGTATCTGACAGAATTCATCTTTACATTCTTAAACCTAGTTTGCAGTAATGATGATAATGCTAGAGATTTTGTGTGGGCTTCTGATTTGGGTCGCACATGGATTGGTAGACCCAACTCAAGGATTTACACAACTAAACTTGACTGCTTCAAATTTGGACATACAAAAGCCATATGATAAGGAGGTGTCCGAGCGCTACAACTTCACTGATGCCATCCATTCAATGTGGGTTTAGAGCGATGACAAACCGCATGATCCCAACAGCAATACCAAGCCCAGGACTGAAATCCGCATCAAGGTTAATTTTTTGATCAAAGATTTTCATCATTTTTTTTATGGAGATTAAAACTGCAGCTATTCTCTCCAATTTAATATATTTGGTTTCGCAATATATTTGTTTTGATTTGTATATTGTTTGCCAGGGATTTGACTACACCGCAGGAGTGCGGCAATTCGAGGGTAACTTTAATGTTCCGGGTTGTACGTCGGGAACATGCATCATGCAAGTTTTTCGGGCATTAGAAATGGGGCATGCAACAGCTTTGCAGTTACGTGTTTACGATGGACAACTGACGCATTACAAAGATGATGTTGTGGTTTCTGATGTGTACGATAGGTGGATTCATTTGAATGTTATTCACGATGCAGATGAAGGAAAAGTCCACGTGTTTATCGAGGGGGAGGAGAAGGTTGTTGCTGATGATAGAGGACGTGCAGACCATTATTTTAAATGCAGCGTCTACACTCAGGATAATTCCTCCCATTTGATGGAGTCTCGCTGGAAAAAAATAAAAATTTGGACCAAATAATAAGTCCGTTTTGGGATCCAGAATGGCTAGATTGGTGTAGAGACGGAATGGCGGGATCGAGCATTCATTCATAAGCTATTCATAGTTAACGTGCAAACGATGATTGTTGCATAAATTTGAACGAAATTGTGTTAAATAAGTTTTTAACAAAACGTGGTATGAGTAATGTTGAATCAACAATTTTTTGATAAGCTCAATGTTATTATCATCTACCGAAACCTCTTGTCGTCCTAATTTATAATTGCCCTAGCATTTCTGTAAGAATTGTTTTCGTGCTCTCTTTTCATCTACAAATTCTGATGCATTGATGTGATAGCTAAAAATTGGAAAAATAGAAGATATCTAAAGGTTTTCATCTATAGACAAATCACTTAAAACCTCCCTTTGGGCTCTTTCTATTAAATGACTTGGGTGCCTTCTCACAATTTATAACTTGAATGACTTGTCAAAGGACTTTGTCTCACTTGGACTCAACCATAAAAACTTTAAATGAGAATGACCTTATTAAATTCTTATTTAAAATAAATATACAAATGTCAATGTCTTGCAATACATTTATATGGAATAACATTCACACTTATTCATAGGTCAATAAGTTGGAAAGATAATTTCATTGAGAATTAAAACTAGCTTTTATATATATA
>MU223489.1:1001207-1013597 GCA_018584345.1 Thuja plicata | reverse complement strand
TAGAGTGGAGGGATAAATAAGACATTCCCCTTTATTCTCAAATGCACAAAGGAAGGATCCAAATTGATCAACCCAAAAAGGATCAATGTATAAATGAATCAATCTATTGGAAATAAGAATAAAGAAGAAGATCCTAGGTTTCCCTCTTAAAATATGGTGTGTGTGAATGTAAATGTGTGATAGATTTAGAATGATTAAGGTTTTGAATTGAAATGAATGATAGAAAATTACTAACCTTGAAATGTTCCAGATCAAAGAATGCTGTTTTTTGGGGTCTATACTCAGTTTCTAGAAAATCCAAAGTATGACCCGGAAAGAAAACGTAGAGACAAAAAAAACCCAGAAATATTTTTCCATTCTGATGTCAACTTATGAAAAAGGTTGACCTTGACCCACAAATGTCAACCCTGACCCAATAATGTCAACCCTGACCTGCACATATCCAAAAGTGACTCTGTTCGCGGATCCTGAAAGTTTGCCGAAAAGGGTATCTAGATCTGGGCTCAAATCTATAATTCTAAACCTGTACCTACAAGAAAAAGAGGTTTGTTTGTTGGGGGTGAGGGGCTTGCCTTAGTCAAACCCTGATTTAGGAATTAACCTTGAAATCAATAAATTACTGAATGCTAGCAAGTAGTAGAATTGAATCTAACAATGAAGCTATGATTATTGAATAGGTATGTAATTGCAATTCAAATGTAAGTAAGTATGTAGTTATGAAAGAATGAACTTTAGAAACCATAAACCTCCATGATTATATGCTTGGAATCCACCTTGAAGAGATGATGAAAGAGTCTTGAGGATGCACAAAGGATCTTGAAGGAAGATCACACCATCATGATGGCTAGATCTAGGGCTTGAATGATAAATCTTGAATGCTTGAACCAAATCCATTAAAAGGCTTGAAAGCTTGAATCCTTGATCTTCAATGGAGAACCTGAATGCTTGGGAGGAAGACTTGAACACCTTGAGAGCTTGGAAATGGATGCTTGAACCTTTTTCTTCTTGACAAAATCTTGATTAGAGCTTTTTTGCACTTAGAAGACTTAGAGAAAATGAGAGAGAAAGGCTTCCTTTTATATGAAATTATGGCACAATCTTCTAAGGAGGCCAAAATAGGAGAATTAAATTTCAATTAGACCCATGCCCGTAGAAGAGGGCCTATATTAAATATAATTTAAGATTTACTACTTTGGAACCCCAAAACAGCCGACCCGAAAGTAGGAAATGAATTTTGGATGACTTCTGACAACCAACAAATTTCCAAATTTGAAAGGGGGACCCAAGTCAAGGTCGAGGTCAACCCTGACCTAGGTGAAGGTTGAGGTTAACCTTGAACCAGGGGTTCTCAACCCCTGGAAAAAGTGCCAGGTGGGATAGAAGGTGCCCGGAGAGGCCCAATCAGGGTCCTAAAGAGGTATAGAAGTAGGAGATGATGCAAAAAGGAGGGGACAGTATGATGGTGGTAAAAAAAATCCCCTAAGGAGAGATAAATGCTCTTAACATAAAAGTGCTTCCATTTTAAGATTATACAAAGGGATAGGGTTCTTTTTACAGTTAGAGAAATGGTTAGGGTCAAGGTTATAATTAGGGTTATGGTTAGGGTTATAGTTAGGGTTATAGTAATTTTTAGAGTTAAAATATATGATTATGGGTTTGGGTTAGGAATTGAGTTACTGTTAGGATTAGGATATTTTTATGTTTAGGGTTAGGTTTAGGGTTAGGGTTAGGGTTACAGTTAGAGTTAGGGTTAGTATTATGGTTAGGGTTATAGCTATAGTTTGGGTGATTTTTAAGAGTTAGGATATATGGCTAAGTGTTAGCATTTGGGTTAGTGTTAGGATTAGAGGTATGGTTAGGGTTATGATGTACAGTTTAGGAATAGGGTGTATGGTGAGGGTAAGGATTTGTATAATCTTAATGGTTAGAGAAATGGCTAGGGTTAGGGTAAGGGTTATAATTAGGGTTAGAGTTAGTGTGTAGGGTGAGGTGTAGGATTAGTATTATCTTAATGTTTAGAGTTAGGGTTAGGGATATGGTTATAATTTAGGTTAGGATTAGGGTTATAATTAAGGTTAAAATTTAGGTTAAGGTTAGGGTTATAGTTAGGGTTGCAGTGTTTTATACAGTTAGGATGTATGATTATGCACTTGGGTTAGGGTTAGAGTTAAGGTTAGGGGTTGGGTTAGAGTTATGGGTAGGGGTAGGGTGATTTTTACAGAAAGGAATATTATGTAGGGTTAGGGTTAGGATTAGTATCATCTTAATAGTTAGGGATACGTTTACAGTAGGTTCATGGAAAAGAGTGTAGGGCTAGGGTTAGGGGTTCGGGCCATGATCACTGTAGGATTAGGGTGTATATTTTTTAGTTAGAATTAGTATTATGTTAATGATCATGGTTATAGTTAGGGTTACAGTTAGGGATAAGGTTAGGGCTAGAGTTACGAGAAGATTAGGGTTGTGGGTTTAAGTTTATCTCAATGTTAGGTTTTAGCAGGCTTGGGGTTTAGGTTTATGTCAATGTTAGGTTAGGGTAGTCTATAGTTTGGCTACGACCTTATGATTAGGGTTTAGGGTTTATGGTTATGATTTATTATAGGGTTTATATCATGATTAGAATCATAGGTATACAATTAATGTTAAGTTTTTAGGTAGATCCCTAATTAATAAATTGAAGAAGGAACTAATATGCCTATTACAATGTGTCTGCTACAATAAAAAAATAAATTCTAATTGAGAAACTTATCCACCTCATGTATGCATTTATGTAATGTGTCTTTTTTTTTCTACAACCATATGGGGAAATATGTGTTTCTTTAGTTTCTATTTTTTTACATTTTTTCCTTCAATCCATGCTTACTTCTTAAAATTTAATTCTACTTTATTTCCTTCACATACATGTCTATTATTTTCTTCAAATCAATCAATTCTTTATCAAATCAATCACCACTTTATCTATCTCACAAAATTATGCAACATATCTTTTTTTGCTTTTTTTTTTATATTTTCTCCACCAATCATAAAAGCCATATAATATGTGTTTTCAATTTTAAATAATTCCTACTTTATCTCATCTAAGAGCTAGAGAATTTATGGTAAGTACTCCAAAAATGAAATACATAGCTAATCTTTCTAATTTTAAAACAAATGTTTATATTATAAATCCTTAAAAAATCAAGCTTTTATTTTATTATGCTTTTTTAAAAGAATTTCTTTATAAAAAAATTATGAATATAAGTTTCTATTATAGATTTACAAAAAATCAACCTCAAAAATTTAAAATTATTTATAATTGAATAATCTACTTTTTCAAATACTTCATCTTAAATTAATTACTAAAAATCAGACCTAATTTGATAACAATCGTTTCTATTATAAATCTTTAAAAAATCGAAGTTTCTATTGTTATTATATTTTTTATGCACATCATATATATTAATCATTAGATAATATTTAAATATTTCATCATAAATAAATTAGTAAAAATCAGACTTTCTAATTTTATAACAATTCTTTCGATTATAAATCTTTAAAAAATGGAAGTTACTATTGTTATTATATTTTTTATGCACATTATATATTATTAATCATTAGATATTATTTAAATGTTTCATCTTAAATTAATTAGTAAAAATCAGACTTTCTAATTTTATAACAACTCTTTAAAAAAAAACTCATTTAAATGTTAGGCAATGCCTCAGTTTATCCTTACATAATTTTATGTTTGTTGTAATGATTAATACTTTTAATATTCTAATTTTAGAATCATTTGACAAAAAATAGAAGCAAAATTTTTGTATTTGTTGAATGCCATAAAAAACTCATGAAAAAATGCCAAAAAGCTACAAAGATGCGAAATTCCTACAATTCATTGAATTCATCCTGGTCTTTCTTCTCTTTACTAACTTTTATATAAATAACTTTCATTTATAGATAAATTCACTGAATTCTCCCAGCTATAGTCGACCTCCTATTTAAGGAGCAGATGTGAAGAGAGTGTACGCAACCTCAATTTTCATAATCTTAAGACAAAGGATTCAATATCTTAAATTTATAAATTTTGCATGTGCCGGTAGAGCATGCAAGCTGAATGCACCTTTTAAGGTAAAATCCCATGATAGCATACCCAAAAAACATGATCTCAAACTTTCTTGTGAATCTAGAATTCATATAACAAATTAATATATTGATAATAAAGCATAAATTTCTTGTCATATCTGGAGTTCAAAGAAGAAAACACAAATACATGAAACGATAAAAAAGCCTCCAAAAAAAGGAAATGACTGTAAATTAAATCTAAATATAATATTAAATCTAAATACAAAATTAAATCTAAATCTAACACTAAATACTACATTTAAATCTAAATGTAAATATAATATTTAAATCTAAATCTAAAAATAACATTTCAATATATATCTACAAACAACATTTAAATATATATCTAAATCTAAATACAAAATTCAATCTAATTTTAAATCTAAACAAAACATTTCAAAAGTGAATAAAAAAATAATATTTAAAACTAAATTTACAAAATAAAATCCAAAAATAAATGTCTCACTTTGAAATATGGTTTCTCTTGAAATCTCCTTCAAATCTCTCTTCTGCTTCATTTCTCTTTGTTGCTCCTCTTTGCAAAACAAAAAATGAAATGGGTAGAGGGTTCTTTTATAATCTCAAAGTGTCTTTTCATCTTCTCAAAATCATAGCTCTTTGCATTCCTCTGTGATTGTTTGCATTAAAATGTACCTCTTTGGATTCCTCTATTGAAAACAAATCCCAAAAATCAATTTCGAAAAAGTAAATCCGTAAAAGCAAATTTCAAAAAAATGCCATTTGGCATTATTTTTAAATCTTATTTTGGCTTTTTGATTTTTTTAATGCCAATTGATATTAATTATTTTAATTTCTCATTTTTATGTTTAAATCATGCGTAACTAACAATAATCTTTTTTAAACTGCATTTTTAAAGAATATGAATGGTTTTTTTGAATTTTTATCATTGCCATTATGCAATTTGAGAAATGTAACTACTCGTCAATATTTTTTATGTACATAGAGTATTCCTCGAAATATGCCCATGCTGGTATTTAGCTTGTGCTCCCATTGTAAGAATTTCCTCTTGGTGTAATCGAAGGTCAAGTACCAAAAAGGCCTAAAAATAATTTCTTCCAAACTTTAACATTTTTCCAATGAGATTCCATGCGAGATGAAGGGTTTTCCTTAGCGTACACTCCAAACTTAAAATAATGCTCCTTATGACCTCTATCATCATCCACTACTTTATCCTTCCCATCCACAACCACATGCACTTTCCCTTCATTTGTATTGTGGATAACATTCATATGATACTCCTATTGTTCCCCACAAAACATACATATCACCCTTGAACTGCCACACCCCGCTTGTATACTCATATCCCTACATGGATAACCCTAAATTTAGAAAATAATAACATATTGCGAGCACCTATAAATCAATTTCAGAGAAAGAAAATGGATTAAAAATATGAAACAAACCCTTATGTGAATTTCTATCCTAGGTTCGGTTTTTCTCTCTTGAGTGTGAGGTTTCCATTTTTTTAAACCCACATGGTATGAACACCATTAATGAAGCTATAATGTTGGGCTTATGTTTTGTCATATAGTTTTTGTATCTCCAAATTTGCCTCAGTTAACTTCTGATGAGTAAAGCCTTGCATTGGCTGTGCATATCTAAAGCTTCCTAGGAAAATCAAAAGCCCACACAAAATTGCAAATATATTTTCCATTGAGTGATTCAAAGGGTTGCAGGGAAATTTTTGTCTTCTTGATGGAATGTACGATGAATTCATAGGGATAAAGGTGCAGGTTTTGTTGAATTTTAGTTTTGAGAATTAAAATATGTTCATGGTTGATGTTGATCAATTCCAAATACGCATCGAGAATAGATGGGTCAATTTCAAATACCCGTGAATGGAAGATTAGTCATGAAGGAAAACGAATTATAGAGGCTTGAAGAAATTTAGCGATTTCAGCCAAATATTAGTGAGACTCAACAATGTCCCATGCCACAAACAAACATTGAGTGAATCAATGAGCTTTTCTTAAATATTACCTAGTTTAAATGTGTACATGCTATGTAAAAATTATTTAATTAAATTAAGATTATTCTTATAGTTCAATGAAAAAAATAAAAAATAGATAAATTTTGTTTCCTAAGGATAATTGTTCCGTTAAAGAAGAAAGCCTTACAACAATGGTTCTAAAACTTGATACGACTAAGGCTTATGATAGGGTTAATTGGCAATTTCTGAGTTGAGTGATGGAAAAAATGGGCTTTGAAAGAAAATGGACTAAATAGATAATGTCATGCACTACAGGAGCCAAATTCTCTATAATGGTTAATGTCACACCATTTAGATATTTCTCCTCATCGCAAGGAGTTAGACAGGGGGACTCTCTATCTCCTTTCCTCTTCATTATCCTCACAGAAGGCCTTAGCGGACTCATTTCCATGAAAAAGTCCCTATGCATTTTGGAAGGTATCAGTATCAGATAGTCACAACTAAAAATCTCCCACACATGCTTTGCAGATGACTCATTATTATTTGGTAAAGGAAGTTTCAAGGAAGAAACTGTTATCAAGGAAACTTTTGCAGAATATTGTGAGGCCTCATGGAAAAAATGAAATGAGGGCAAGTCCAAGATCTTTATATTTAATATAAATACCAAAGAAAGTATAGTAATCCAGAGGATATTGGGATTCTCAGTGGATTGTACACCAAGCAAGTACCTTGGTATCCCTCTCTTCTAAGTCAAGGCCAAAGCAACATTATGGGATGGAGTGTTGTCAAACACTAGAGAAAAAATTGCCTCTTGGAAAGCTAGGTAGCTATCTTTGGCAGGTAGAATCTTGTTAGCCAAATCAGTACTAAGCTCTATTCCTAACGATATAATTTCGGTTATTTTTTCCCCTCTTGGGGTGATGAAAAAATATTCAAATATTTGAAGGATTTCATATGGAAAGGGAACATGTATGATAAATCTAAAGTCCATTTGGTTTCATGGAACAATTTTTGTAAACCTAAAGTAAGTGGGGGTATAGGTTTCCATAGAATCCAGGAAAGGAATCTAAGCCTAGGGGCTAAACTGGAATGGAAAATATATGATTTCCCATACAGTCTCTAGGAAAAGGTTATTAGGGTAAAATACCTTGATTCAAAGGACCTAGAAAGAATTTTTTCAATGAGTAACCCACCCAATAGCTCAGTCATGTGGAATTTCACAGTAAGAAGCAGAGAGGTCATTCTTTCTAACCTCTCCTGGTAAATTAAATTTGGCACAAAGGCCATGTTCTAGCTAGACTCATGGAATGGTCTTCCTTAATTGTCCAATTTGCCAAATCTACAAAGGGCCAAAACCATACTACAATAGTGCTGGGGAGATAGAGTTGTAGATTACCTTTCATGGACTGATGGGACTATAAAATGGAAAGACCTCTCCCAAATACAAATTCCTCAAACAAAGAAAAAGGAGCTAGAATACAACCTAAAATCTATGTTCATCTTGATCAATGGTGACAGAGAAAAGCTAATGTGGATGAAGAGAAAGTCATGAAAATATACAATCCAAGAAGGTTATCAATCTCTAGTCGTGACTCCTTCCATACCAAATTCCATTCTTAAGTTTTCTTTGCATAGTTCCATGCTCCTGAAAATGGGGTTTTCTTTTGGTTAGCAATCCAAGATAGGATCTTATCCAACACAAGGTTAAAATGCCTGGGGATCAAGGACACATTCCCATGCCCATTATGTGGTGTGGTTCTGGAGGGCACAAATCACATTCTAGCAAGCTGTGATTTTGCATAATTTATATGGAAATGGGCTCTTAGCAAACTAGGATGGAGTGATCCCCTGCAGATGACACTACAGTTGATACTAAAATAGTGGCCTCTCTTACATCAGGAATTTTTCTTCTCTATCATATGGAGAGTTATCCATGTTCCAGTGGTTGGGTGCTTGTGGTGGGAGAGATACAAAAGGATTTTCAGGAAACAAGTCTCATCGGACAATTTGGTATGCAAAATGGTGGAGAAATATTTCACAGAAATGGTAAATGCTCATGTGTCAATGGTTAAAGTCCTATTTTCAACTTTCACATCTTTTGATAATGCAATTTTAGCCAATTAGCCCCAGCTTGCTATACCATTCACAAGTGTCTTGATTGGGAAAATGCCAAAATATCAAATTAGAAAAGATGTCAAATGGATCTCACCAGATTCTAATCATAATAAACTGAATTTTGACAAGGAAAGCAAAGGAAACCCAAGGAAAAGTGGTGCAAGTTTTGTTCTAAGGAATTCAGACAAATATCTCATGTTAGCACTACATTGTAAACTTCCAGAAGGAACCAACAACATGGCTGAAGCTTGAGCATTACTCTATGGGATTAGAATAGAAATTCAACTGGGATTAAGGGACATTTATATTTAAGGTGAATCTCTTTTAATAATATAATATCTATCCAAGAAATATACAATTCGCTGGGAGATAAAATATATATTGCAGGAAGTGACTAAACTCCTACAAGATTTCACTTCATACACCTTGTTACATTGTTATAGGGAGGGGAATAAACTAGTTGATTGGCTAGCAAGTTTGGGGGTCGAGGGTGATGAAGTGGACTGGGAAAGGGAATATGTACAGGTCTATTCGAATCAATTACCAACCTTCTTAATGGAGGAATGCGGTCAACAACTCAAGCAAATGACATGATATGGATTTTGTATGGGAACAATTTCTCACAACTTGGCCAATGCATGATGTCCGTTGTCAGCTCTAATTAATGTAATGCATGCTAAGTACATTTGGTGGCATTTCAAATTATGAACATATCACATTGACACATATGGGAGGGTTTTAAATGGCCAAGTCAATTAATGATGAATCAAGCCTTTAAGTGTAATGATGAGAAAAGTTGAGGTGTCATTCAGCAAGACCACCTTAGTTTCAAGAGAGGATGATTGCTTAGGATTAATATCCCATATATTTTTTCATACTAATTGCATCGCAAGGTCCTGAGATTCTCTTTATCTATAGTGTGTGTACCATTTAGTTCAAGATCAGTCACGTTCCTCCTCCTCATCATGATGTAGTCATCTATCCTATCCTATTTATCCCCCAATTCTGTTTAGCTCCTTACAATTTTAAAGTGCTTTCTCGTCCTAATTTTTGTTTAAAAGGAGGAAAACATGGATTACAAGCAGTTAAATTTCAGAATTTCCCTACGGATTAAGGAGTGGGAACACCCACTATCAGGCTCATATTTGGGAAGATAGATGAAAATTGCCTTTAAGCCTCTCTTGGTTCATGTCATTGACACAATCAGAGGCATCATTGGGGATGGTATCTTGCTACCAGACGCTCCAAGGCACCTCTTTCATACTCAGTTTGTCTCTGTATTTTTTTCAAATTGGTATGATATGGTGCCAGACTACGAAGTTTTCTTTCGTATGGCTAACAAGATACCGAAACTAGAATTTTCCACGGAAGATGAAGTCTATGTGGTGATAAATGGATACTAGCTGCAGTCCTCCAAGGCATGGTTCAGGGGTCTCTTTCTTTCGGTCAACTTAGATAAGAAAAAAGAGATAGTGTTGTCTGACTTTCAGTCACCCATTTTTTTGCATTATTGGAGTCAGTCTGGTCAGTCTTGAGTCTAGGTCTAAGTCTTTTACAGGTAGGAAATCTTTGCCAAGCTTTCTCTTCCATTAACTTTTTGTCTTGAGCTGGGTGGGATGTTTTTAGAGTCTCATTAATTGGGTAGGTTGTAGCACTCGATCTGGAAAAGATTATGATCTTTCAATTGATGATCTTTTCAATAGGTGGAATGATGTTCGTGAGTCATGAGTTTCAGGCATTCAAAAGAACTCAGAGAGATTCTACATATAATGGAATCAACATTGAACCATTCAGATTGAAGACTGGTGTGGATCGATCCTACAGGTCTCAATGATCCTAATGCAACAAACGATGAGTAGTTTGGTTAAGATATGAGCGACAACGAGCTCGGCGGAATTTCAAAAATTTCTTTCTCCGTGGCGGAATTCTACCTTAGTTGGTAATTCTCCGCAAAGCTAAACTTTGCCTTGTGCGGGTTTCGCACTCAGTTGGTGATTTTCTGCCAAAGTAAAATTTCAAGCTCGGCAGGTTTTTGCCCCTCTCGGGTGATTTTCCGCAAAGAAGAAAATGAGCTCGGCGGGTTTTCGCCCCTCTCGGGTGATTTTCCGCAAAGAAGAAAATGAGCTTGATGGGTTTTCGCCCCTCTCGGGTGATTTTTTGCAAAGAAGAAAAAAAAGCTCGGTGGGTTTTCACCCCTCTCGGGTGATTTTCTGCAATCTTGGTTATAATAAGGTGGGCTAGACTTATTAAAAAGGATTATTTTATTATTGTTCTAAGAGACTGAATAAAGCATGTGTTTTAAGTTAAATAGCCCTTGCACTTAAAAATGACGTGCGAGAAGACAAGTAGAGGATTTTCACACTTTGTGGGTTTTCGCCCTCCTTGGTTGATTTTCCGCAAAGAAGGATTTTTACACTTTGTGGGTTTCACCCTCCTTTGGTGATTTTCCACGAAGAAGGATTTTCACATCCCGTAGATTTCACACCTTCCTCTACATTTTCTGCCAGAGAAGCACTTTTCCAATTCTCTACAACGGAGAAGCACTTTTTGAGTTTTCCACAAGGAGAAGCAGAGTTGGTAGTTCCCGCCATAAGCATTCAGTTTGGGATTTTCCACCATAAGCAGTTACTTGACTCCGTGACCCAATGGATTCAGCTTGATAATGCTCATTGAAGATGAAGAGTTTCAGATTCCATAGTGACTCTTCGAGTCCTCAGATTTGGAAAGCCTTTTTCCTTACATTCTGTCTCTTCATATTCTAAGAAGAGGAAAGGCCATTGGCTCTTAGAAGCCTGATGTATTGTAAAAGTCTATAAATTTTGAAAATAATTCAGTATACAAGGTCGGCAAACTGGATAATAAAAAGCAGTAATTCCATTTACAGTGCTTGGGTTTTCTAGTTTTGTTCTTCCACTGTAGGTTCATTTGCATGTGGATAGTGTGAACAGTTATGCATAAACTGTAATAATAGATTGGATTCCATTTCAACTTTGTAATTGCAGTCAAGTGATTCTATTTACTTGTTGTGTACATCTCTTCTTCTATTCATTTCAATTAGATAGTTCCATGTTGAATAGAAAGTACAGTTGTGTGTAGAACTGTAATGTATGTGTGGATTCTATTTCATGACAGAAGTTGCAGTTAAAACAATTCTATTTCTCTTCTATGCATGATTATGCTCCAATTCTCTTGGCTAGATTTTGCATGGTTAAAGTAGGTAGATTAAGGTTAGGAGATAGTAAACATAAAATCCTTTCCTGAATTGCTCATGCCTATGAGCGATTTGGTTAAAAACACAAGAGATAACCTAGTGATCAAAGATAAAAACAAATTCATTAAACATCATACACAATCAGGGAGTTGTACCTATTAATTCAGAGGGTAGTGATAGAAGACATACACTGACCCATTTGTTGGTAAACATCCTTTTGTTCTTTCACCTTGGGTGTATTGAAGAGTCAAAGATTATTAATCTTAAGAGAGGACAAACTCTTAACCAACAGTTTTTGGCGACTCTACTGGGGAGACTTAGAACGAAAGTATATCATAAGTTTTCTCAAAATTTTAAGGCATCCTAGATTCCCGATTCACCAGGAGTGCAAAACTAAAGGGAAAGATTGACCCAGTATACAAAGAGCTTAAAGAAGTCAATTTCCCTATCCTTGAAAATATTTACCAGAAAGGAAGGGCTAAGTCGAGAGAAGAAGTTGAAAATAATAAACCTGAAGAATTTCAATTGCCTGCTAGATTTCCTTTCAGAACAAAGAGAAGCAAATCCTCTTTAACTCCTGTTGGTAGAACTCCTATTTCTACTACCTGTAATTCCTTGATTCTACACGGTATTGCACTTCCTCTTTCAGTTTCATTTCAAGCTTCTCAACCGAACACAAGGTTAGTAAACATGGTCATTCCTTGGGGAAACGCAATTGTGCCTCTAAACCTTGCAGCGAATCATGACTTACCCAGGGCCTCAAGAAAGAAATTTCCTAAATTCCATGGCGATGGCACAGTATCAGCAGAACAACACTTGTGTGCATTTCAGAAAGCTTATAGTGTGGTGAACCCTCAGCATGAGGATGTTGCAGTTAGAATGTTTGTAGATACATTGGTAGATGATGCAGTAGATTGGTTCCAAGACTTACCTACAGGCTGTATTACTAGATGGGACACCATGAAGCAAAGATTTGAAGAAAGATACAAGAGCACTGAAGATGCCCAAGTTCTCT
>MU223489.1:983753-999998 GCA_018584345.1 Thuja plicata | reverse complement strand
ATTCATGTTAATTCTAATGTTAGTAGTAAAAGATAGGTCAGTGTCAATGAAGAAGATTCAATTGATGATGATTTCTCAATCCCCAGGCTATTTCAAGAGGAAGAATCTGTGTTTCATGCTACTGGTTTAGATTTGAGACCAGAACCTTTCTATGTGTCTCTTTTTATCAATGGCAACATATTAAGTAATTGCATCATAGACTCCGGAGCCTCAGATAATGTAATGCCCGCACCAGTTGCTAAAGCTCTAGGGCTGCCTCTGACCAAAGTCTTTGGTAGATGTTACTCTATGGATGCTAAGCAAGTGCCTTTAATCGGTCAAATTAAAGATGCTCAAGTTGCTTTAGCCACCTATCCTTCCAAAAGATTGAAGCTCACAATCCTTGTTGCTGACATCCCTGAGAGTTATGGAATGCTTCTTAGTAGAAGTTTCTGCAAAGACTTGGGGGGAGAAATCAAATTAGATTGGACATCTGCCTATATTCAAGTAGGAAATAAAAAGGTGAAGTTGGAACCAGAACAAAAATAAAAATTCACCGTGTTAAAGTCAGATGATCCAAAATCGCAAATTCTTTATCAAGAAATGTAATTCAGAAATTATATGATATCCTACACCAGTCTTGATGTTCAAGAAGAGACCGAAGAGGAAAACAGTGAGCAATTATGGACATTAGAGTTTGATGGAAGTTGTACCAAGGCCGGATCAGGAGCTGGAGTAGTTTTAATAGCACCTGATGGAGAGATCACTCATTTGGCCTATAAACTGAATTTTTAAAACACTAACAATACTGCAGAATATGAGGTGCTTCTTCTTGGTATAGAGGCAGCTAAGTGGAAAGGAGTTAAATCGTTCAAGGTTCAAGGAGATGCTGAATTGGTTGTGATCCAGGTAAGAGATCAATATCTGTAAAAAATAACAGGTTGAGGAATTACAAAAATAAGGTATTGGACAAAATAGAAGATTTTGACGCCTTTTCAATAATTTTAGTGCCAAGAGATCAGAATTCCAAAGCCGATTCCTTAGCGGTCTCTGCATCATTGCTTTTGCCTCATCCTAATTTTAAAGATCAGGTATATAGAACAGAAGTCCTTTTCAGACCAAAGGTGCCAGATAATGAAGAATCTTGGCAGGTATTTGAAGATGATAAGCACATTCAGCAGTTCATAGAAGGAATGGGATCCTTTGTTGATTTATGTTTTGAAAGTAACAAAGAAGAACAGTCAAAGGATGAAGAAGAATTGAAATCAGGTAACATCCAATTGAAATAAAATAGAATTCCTCCTCATGTTTTTTCCTTAGAAAAACTTTTTGATAGACATGATGCTTATATTAAAGAAGAGAGAAATAAGAAGGGAACAACAAGTGGAGATTTTGATAAGATTAACATAGGGACTGATGACAGTCTTAAGCTGATCAACATTGGAAAATGCTACACTCCTGAAGAAAGAATAAAAGTCAGAGAATTATTGATTGAGTTTCAAGATGTTTTTGCTTGGGGCTATGAAGACTTAAAGAATCTTATGAATGGGAAATTCAAGCATAGTATTCCTCTCAAACCTGGAGTAGCACCTATCCGAAAAAAATAGAGAAACTATAATCCTCTGGTTGAAGGGGAAATTTTCAAAGAAATAGATAAAATGCTGAAAGCTAAGATCATCTATCCCATTCATCATTCTACTTGGGTGGCAAACATTGTTCCTATGAGAAAGAAGAGCGGAGAAATAAGGATTTGTGTCAATTTTAGAAATCTGAATCAAGCTTCACTCAAGGATAACTATGCTCTACCAAACATGGATCATTTGTTGCAAACGGTTGCAGGATCAGAGATGATGTCTATGTTAGATGGTTTTTCAGGTTACAATCAGATACAAGTAGATGAAGCTGATAAGTATAAAATAGCTTTCACGAACCCTTGGGGCACATTTGCCTATAATATAATGTTGTTTAGGTTAATTAATGCAGGTGCAACCTTTCAAAGAGCTATGGATCTATCTTTTGTTGATCTCAATTTAAATAAAATTATTGCAATATATCTTGATGACTTGATTGATTTCTCCAAAAAGAGGAGAGATCACATAGGAGATCGAACCAAGGTTTTGTAGAGATGTAGAGATTGAGGTATATCCTTGAACCCAAAGAAATCAGTGTTCTGTGTCACTAAAGGTAAGCTTCTTGGTCACATTGTTTCTCAAGAAGGAGTCAGAATTGATCCTGATAGAGTTAAAGCTATTCAGCAATTAAGTTTACCTTTGAGTAAAAATGGTGTTAAATCTTTCTTTGGTCAAGTGAATTTTTTGAGAAGATTTGTACTTGATTTTTTTGAGATTGTGCAAAGCATAGTTGACATGCTGAAAGGAAATCAAACATTTAAGTGGACTGACGATGGTAAAAGAGATTTCAAGGATGTAAAGAATGCTATTGCAAATGCTCCTATCTTGGTTCATCCTGATTACACTAAAGAGTTCATTATATACTGCTATGCATCCGAACACACCGTGCCAGCAATATTGATGCAAGAAAATGAAGAAGGAATACAAGCCCCTATTGCTTTCATGAGTATGCCTCTGAAAAATCATGAGCTGAAGTATTCTCAAGTTGAAAAAAATGCTTATGCATTGGTGAGAGCATTGAAGAACTTCAGATTCTATATCTTGCATTCACATTCAGTCATCTACGTGTCCGATGCCGCTGTAAAAAGTGTGCTAACACAGCAAGATGTTGGTTGTAACCATAGAGGAACTTGGATTGCAAAGGTCCAAGAGTATGACATAGATGTCAGGCCAAAAAAAATCATAAGAGGGAATGCTCTTTGCAGAGCCCTAGCAGAAAATCAGCAAGCTGAAGAAGGTGATCGCAGAGTGCTGATGGTAAGTTTACAAGATCCTTGGTTTTCAAATATTGCATATTTTCTAACTTATGGTGAATGCCCGGATGAATTAAATGCTAAACAAAGGAGGAAATTGAGGAATAAAGCTTTGAATTATGTCATCCATGATGATGTTCTTTATAAGAAAGCAATTGATGGCACCTTTCTGAGATGTGTTGATAAAGAATAGCAGGAAAAGTTGCTGAAATATTTTCATGATGAAGCATGTGGAGGTCACTTCTCATCTACCATGACAGCTTTCAAGATCCTAAGGTAGTGCTATTGTTGGCCTGGGATGTTCAAAGATGCTTACAAGTGGGTGGCTAAGTGTGAAAAGTCCAAATTGTTTACGGGAAAACCTAAGTTGGCTGCATTACCTCTGAAACCGATGGTGATAGATGCTCCTTTTCAACAATGGGGCTTGGAATTTTTGGGACCAATAAATCCTTCTTCAAGTCAGGGGAATTCATACATCTTGGCTGCCACTGATTACTTCAGCAAATGGGTTGAAGCTAAACCTATGAAAAAGACTACATCTGAGGTAGTGTGTGAATTCATTAAAGAGCAAATTTTGGTCAGATTTGGAGTTCCAACAAAATTGATCATGGATAATGCCTCATATTTCTCATCCTTAAAAATCATTGCCTTTTATTATGATTATGGAATTCAGATAGGGCATTCTTTATATTATTTCCCTCAAGGTAATGGACAGGCTGAGTCAAGCAATAAAAACCTGATTAATATTTTGAAGAAATTGGTGGCTGACAATCAGAAGAACTGGCATAAGAAAATACATGATGCTCTATGGGCAGATAGAACTACTCCTAAAAGAGCCATTGGTATTTCTCCTTTTGAGTTGGTATATGGAGTTGAAGCCAACATGCCATTACCTTTAGAACTTGCCACATGTAAGTTGAAAACTGCCATTGAGGATGACATTTTTAAGGATGGTATAGAGAAAAGAATTCTGTACTTGACCAAGTTGCAGGAAGAAAGGGAAGACATGGTTGACAGGATCACTGAACATCAGAACAGGGTGAAGAAGCTGTTTGATAAGAAAGCAAGGCCAAGAAAATTCATGGAAGGTGATATGGTGCTACTGTGGGATAAGAGATGTGAACCTAAAGGAATGCATTCTAAGTTTCAATCTTTGTGGAAAGGCCCATTCCAGATTGTACAAGTGAATCAGAATAACTCTTTCAGATTGGCATATCCTTCCAGAGAGTCCCTGCCATATTCCTATAATGGGCAGGATTTGAAGCTATACCAGATGCATAATTGAAGAGCAGGTAACCCTTGCATAGTAGTTAGTTAGGTAGGTGTTCTTTTTGTGTCCTAGTTTAGCGGTTGCCTTTCATTTTGCTACTATTTTCCTTCAGTTTAGTTTTTCTTTGTTTCAAGTTGCCCTACTCTCCCCTAATCTCCTTGTATCCTTTTTCTTGTTGTTCTTTATAGTCTAGACTCCGCAACCCAATGGATAAGGCATTTGTGAAACCAGAGTAGCTGAATCCTTCATGCACTTTACAGTAAATGATCCCATAGTCAGAGCCAGCTGTTGTCTGACTTTTAGTCACCCTTTTTTTTGCATTATTGAAGTCAGTCTGGTCAGTCTTGAGTCTAGGTCTAAGTCTTTTATAGGTAGGAAATCTTTGCCAGGCTTTCTCTTCCATTACCTTTTTGTCTTGAGCCAGGTGGGATGTTTTCAGAGTCTCATTAATTGGGTAGGTTGTAGCACCCGATCTGGCAAAGATTATGATCTTTTAATTGATGATCTTTTCAACAGGTGGAATGATGTTCGTGAGTCATGAGTTTCAAGCATTCAAAAGAACTCAGAGAGATTTTGCATATAATGGAATCAGCATTGAACCATTCAGATTGAAGACTGGTGTGGATCGATCCTACAGGTCTCAACGATCCTAATGCAACAAATGGTGAGCATTTTGGTTAAGAGATGAGCGAGAATGAGCTCGGTGGGATTTCAAAAATTGCTTTCTCCGCAGTAGAATTCTACCTTAGTTGGTAATTCTCTGCAAAGCTGAACTTTGCCTTGTGCAGGTTTCGTACTCAATTGGTGATTTTCCGCCGAAGTAAAATTTTGAGCTCGGCGGGTTTTCACCCCTCTCGGGTGATTTTCCACAAAGAAGAAAATGAGCTTGGCGGGTTTTCGCCCCTCTCGGGTGATTTTCTGCAAAGAAGAAACTGAGCTCGGTGGGTTTTCGCCCCTCTCAGGTGATTTTCTGTAAAGAAGAAAAGGATCTTGCTGGGTTTTCGCCCCTCTTGGGTGATTTTCCCCAAGCTTGGTTATAATAAGGTGGGCCAGACTTATTAAAAAGGATTATTTTATTATTGTTCTGAGAGACAGAATAAAGCATGTGTTTTAAGTTAAATCACCCTTGCACTTAAAAATGATGTGCGGGAAGACAGGTAGAGGATTTTCACACTTTGCGGGTTTTCGCCCTCCTTGGGTGATTTTTCGCAAAGAAGGATTTTTACACTTTGCGGGTTTTGCCCTCCTCTGGTGATTTTCCGTGAAGAAGGATTTTCACATCCTGTGGATTTCACACCTTCCTCTACATTTTCTGTCGGAGAAGCACTTTTCCAATTCTCCGCAACGGAGAAGCACTTTTTGAGTTTTCCGCAAGGAGAAGCAGAGTTGGTAGTTCCTGCCAGAAGCATTCAGTTTGGGATTTTCTGCCATAAGTAGTTACTTGAATCCACAACCCAATGGATTCAACTTGATAATGCTGGTTGAAGATGAAGAGTTTCAGATTCCATAGTGACTCTTCGAGTCCTCAGATTTGGAAAGCCTTTTTCCTTACATTCTGTCTCTTCATATTCTAAGAAGAGGGAAGGTCATTGGCTCTTAGAAGCCTGATGTATTGTAAAAGTCTATAAATTCTAAAAAGAATTCAGTATACAAGGTCAGAAAATTGGATAATAAAGAGCAGTAATTCCATTTACAGTGCTTGGGTTTTCTAGTTTTGTTCTTCCACTATAGGTTCATTTGCATGTGGATAGTGTGAACAGTTATGCATAAACTGTAATAACAGATTGGATTCCATTTCAACTTTGTAATTGCAGTCAAGTGATTCTATTTACTTGTTGTGTACATCTCTTCTTCTATTCATTTCAGTTAGATAGTTGCATGCTGAATAGAAAGTACAGTTGTGTGTAGAGCTGTAATGTATGTGTGGATTCTATTTCATGACAGAAGTTGCAATTAAAACAATTCTATTTGTCTTCTATGCATGATTCTACTCCAATTCTCTTGGCTAGATTTTGCATGGTTAAAGTAGGTAGATTAAGGTTAGGAGATAGTAAACATAGAATCCTTTCCTGAATTGCTCATGCCAATGAGCGATTTGGTTAAAAACACAAGAGATAACCTGGTGATCAAAGATAAAAACAAATTCATTGAACATCATAAACAATCAGGGAGCTGTACCTGTTAATTCAGAGGGCAGTGATAGAAGACATACACTGACCCATTTGTTGGTAAACATCCTTTTGTTCTTTCACCTTGGGTGTATTGAAGAGTCAAAGATTATTAATCTTAAGAGAGGAAGAACTGTTAACCAACAGATAGTTCACCTTTATGACATCCTAAAGCTGGCCTTGGAGGGACGGGATCTCTAGCATATTAGAAGAGAAATTATTAAGTTCATGGATATTTTACCCAATGGGATGGTTGCGAATGCTTTCCTACTGTTTGAAAAAATCTTTAGTTTGCTGGTGTTTGTTGAAAATGAAGATAGAGAGCCATCTCCACCAGCATCAACAATTCCAGCACTATCGACTAACTCAGTTAGTGGTAGGGCATCAACTAAAAGAAAGAATAAAGTGGGAGAAAAGTAATTTTATGGTCCTCCAGTTTTGGTTTGATGGGTTTTTTTCTTATTTTTGGGCTGGCCTTATTTTTTTCTCGATGGAATATGTAGTATTAGTATTGAAGGGTTAAAAATTTTCTATCATCAACTAGTTGTATCTCGCATGCTCTGTTTTTACATATCAAATGGGGTGTTTTGAGTAGTTTCTTTGGAAGTTTAGGTTAGTTTTATAGTTATCCAATCAGGGTATCTAGTGTGTATGTAAAGCATTTATAAGTGCAAGGATAGAGGGTTTTCTTTCCTACTTCTTTCCCTCTTGAGCATTTGAAGCAGCGTAAACATTATATAAATAAAATATTTTAATGGCAAATTCATTTTTGCCAAAAAAAAGGATAATTGTATAATTGTTTGGTACTTTAATATTTAGAAATATGTTTAAATAGAGGGTACAATTGTACCTATATGAAATCAAGTTTAATTTCATGTGAGAATCTTTCTTTTGACAAGGGTTCAAGTATAATTTAAAGATGGTTTCTTCTAGCTTGTAATTTTATACATTTTGAAATTATATTTGACTATGAATTTAACACAACGATAGAAAAATGGATAAAATGTAATGTGGATGGTTTCTCTAAGGGGAATCCTAGTATCTTTTCTACTATGGGTGTCATCAAAGATTGGAGAGGAAAATTGATTCATGGTTTTGGCAAAAAACCTAGGGAGAAAAAAACTAATAACTATGTTTAGCCTATGACGATGTGGTAAGGTATTAATTGCTAAAAAAATCTTATGACTCCAAAATGATTATTGATCACCTCAATAATAGAGCTACCTGCCCATTGGAAATTTCTAAGCTAATGGACGAATATAAGAGAATGTTGCTATCCTTCTCTAATGCTAAAATTAGTCACACTTTATGTGAAGGGAATTGTGTTGCGGACTTCATGGCTAACTGCGGATAGGGATAACAAGAATGGAGGTAGGTGACTTTTGAATGGAGCCCACAAGGATACAAGGAGATCTTAGCTAATGATATAAGGAGATTTTAGATGAGCATTGCCCATGAATGGGTGTCTGCTAGGAGTATTATGAATTTTATTATGTGGCACAACATTCTGCTTAGTTATATCTATAGGAGAAGTATACATTTAAGAGAGGAAAGTTTTTTTTGCTCTCCCCCAATCATTCAAACTTTTGTTGGGGGACTCTTTAATGATCAAAATTTCAAATTCACTTTAAAGGGTGGGAATGTTGGGCTGAGTGAATTTGGCTCAATTTTCTTCATGGAAACTAATACTAACCACAAAACCACTAAATTTGGGAAAAAAGATACTAAGTGGGATATAGGTGTTCAGCTAGAAAAGGCAATTATTATATTTAATGATTTCAGCAAGTGACATTCTCTAGAGGCATGAAGGAATAATGATTTACTTATCCACGATCACTTTTATTAAATTAATGATGACATCATTTTTATTTTAATAGCATACAACATGAATTATAATATGAATTTGTAGCCTTCAAATCAAGGAAATTGTCTTTTCATATCTTGCGAGGATCTATTTTTCAAGAGGTCAGACGTTAATATCATTAAAAATGGCATTTATAAAAGAAAGCCTTTTTGAAAATCTTTCAATTCCGCATTCAAGAAACTTCTGGGTTTTTCATAAAATATGAGTTTCACCTTTTCTAATGCTTTATATTTGAATCGAGAGAAGACCTATTAGTATGAATAAAGCTGATACCCAGTGTAGTTTATAGAAAGTAAAAGTGATGGGGGGGCCATTGATGAAGGTGGAAGCTTGTGGTTGTAAAGAGATAAGCCAAAACATGGAGTTGTGGGACAAATACAGTGAGGCAGGCCTTATGAATTTTATTAAATCCATGAAGGGGTTTATCAGTGGAATCTTGATGAAATTTTTCAGCTAATAGAAGCAGGGGTGTCTTTCGATTAGGAGTGTTAAGTTTATGGTTACGCTAGAGCTTATAGATAAAGATACATGTCTGGATTGTAGCGGTGAAAATTTTGAATGGAAGAGAGGAGGAGACTATAAGAAATTCTAGAAGAATTTCTTTAGAAAGGGTGAGAGGCCTATTGTTGTCCCTTCTAGCAATGGGTATGATAGGTCTTCTATTCCTACCCCTTTCTCTCTAGTTTTTTATATATTATGAAGTATTTTAATTTTGAGTGAAGGTTTTCTTCCTTTCATGGCTACCATTTCCCCATCTTAAACCATAGCCATAAGGTAGAGAAAATTAATGTGTGTCATTATTTCTTCTTTCCTCCCTTAGGAAAACTATTAGTAAAGTTGATTCCCCTCCACTTCACTAGGAACTTATGTATGTTTTGTATCAACATGTATTTAGTAACTCTACTTATATGGATAGGTGTTTTACTTACCTCCAATCTGAAAAAACCTTGCTAGTTTAGTAAGAATTGGATATCTTAGCAACAAGCCACTCCCTAATAGCCCCAAGTAGAACCCTAATAATAAATATGGGACAAAAATCCCCCTCAGTGGCTAAGGAGAAACCCTTATCCTCTATTTAATTTGAGGAAACTTTACTTGATACCACCCCCCAAGAGGAAATTGTCGTCTAAGAAGCCTGCTGCTTCCAAGCTTCATAAAACTTACCAGGGTGGGAAGAGAACCTACATCAATGTGAACAAGGAGGACTCTGGGGAAGATAGAAAAAAATATTCTCAAGAGGCAAAAAAGGGTGACTCCTCCAGTGAAAACATAAATGATTTTAGCTTTGGTGAACAAATATCTATGAGGCTTAAAAATAAGATAGATAATAAGAAGAAGAGCATAGACAAAGAAGTGGTGTTTGAAACGAACTAGGAATAGGAGCTAGAAGAGATGGAGGAAAGTGAAAATTTAGATGATGAGGATTATGATAAGGAGGTTGAAGAACAAGAGGATACTGAAGATGAAAAATATACACAACCTACTGTCAAACTAGATGGGTTGGATAAAATGGTAATATTTCTTGTACCTCCCCTACTTTTGAGGAAGAAGAAAAAGAGAAGAATAATCCTCCTACCTAGAAGAAGGAGAATCTCAATGAAGAAGCCCTAATGAACTAAATCTCGGCCCTAAATAATATATTCACCACACTAGAGAATGTTATCCTTGAGACTATGTCTACTGATGATTTTAATTTTTCTTTCACTTCCTTATGCAAGATTCTGAAAAGTCACATGATGAAATCTGTCCTAGGTATGGTCCCTGATAATGATATATTGGAGAAGAGGGTTCATAAGAGGAAACATGATGTCACAGATGAAGATCAGGCCCAGGAGGAAGACTCTCAAAGATGAATGAAAGAAATTCAATTCCTCACCATGAATTGCGAGTATATTGCTAAAGATCAATGAGTCTCCTTTTTAAGGGGTTTGTAGCTATTATGATATTTTTTGTTTTATTTTTAAAGTTGATCTCCTTGTTGATACTCTAAACTACAATTTTAATAACTCCCAAAACATTTCCCTCTCAGTTGATAGGAAGTTGAGGTTAGATAGTATTAGGTTTTATTATGGTGATAGTATGGCTGATGATAGTAGTATGTGTATATTTACTAGTGGTAAAAGTATTGTTCGTTCAGTGTCTTATTATTTTTCTAAGTGATGGTAGTGGTTTCTTCTGGCTATAATGGTCTAAATATTTTCTCTTTGGTTTCTGTTGTTATGTGATTGTCCTATTTAGGTTCAGGGTCCTTTCCCTGCCAGCTTAATAAAAACATAATGATATAAACTTGAACATAATAAAAATAGAAAAGAGATTGACCTAATTTGAGGGAAACAATCACAAAGTTGTTTTGGTTTCAAAACATGGTACCATATTTAGAGATATATGAATGAGACTTAGTAATTAAAAATATCAAGTGGAAGATAATGCTTATGTAAGTAGACATAATGATAAAATCAAATGTATTTAACACATTCATAGACATAGAAACTTGGTTACTTATAATTTTTTTAAGAAGGTCCACACATAACCAACTAATATTAATTATGCAATTTGTAGGGATGAAGATTGTTAGCACAATCACCCTTATGAAGCTTTTACAATGTGTCCTAATTTTGATGTATTTAAAAATATCTCAATCATTTATTATTTATTTTTGTACTAAATATAGTGATATAATCTATAACATCAACTTAATAAAGTGGGTGTAAAATATAGACTCAAAATTTACACATCTTGAAATGTTTACTCCATGTACTATACTTATCTCTATATAAATTCCCTAAGCATGTTTTCAAACCCATTATATATGTTCATCAAGCCTTTTTGTTTTCTTATAAACTACTAAATTTTATCTGAGCTTCATCTATCTCATTTTGTATATTTTTAAGATCGTATCTATACTCAAGAACTAGTGTAGGTATTGATACATCCCATGATAGTTAAATTATATTTTAAGATATTTAATTCTTAAAAAAAATGATGAGAACATGATTTCATGTTCTGAAAGCTCTCATTTTAAGTATAAAAATAACCTTTCAATTTGTTAATTCTCATGGATATATTCTTGAGTACTTGTAATTTCTCTTTAAAAATCATTCTCATCTTCCTCTATATTTACAATTTTCTTTCTTAGTTTAAATTCTATATTTTAACTTTTTATTTTAGGATTTATATTCATATTTAGTTATTACATAATTAATTATTAACAAAATAAATATCTTTTCATTCTCTATTCTCCTGACTAAAGTATTAGAATAATGATAGTAATATGAAATTATATACAATTTTAAGTATATTCATTCTTACCTTCATGATATTTTTATGATGTTATTAATTTATTCCATATAAAAAAAAACATGTCTGGCTTCTACTCTATTCAATTGTAACCCTTTTTCTTATGTATTCTAGTAGTACTCATATAGTCCACTTCTTTACTTTATTTATAGAAAGAACATCAATAATACATTTATCTTGATTTGTTTTTTTTTATTAAGGTAAACCACATTTTAAAGAGACCCCAAAACCCTTTAAATAAGGAAAGTTTCATCATAAAAAGATAAACTGTGCCAATAACATACCAACAACCAAAAACTATGAGAACAAAATAATGGAGTTAGAAAGTCACACTACACTACAATTTTGGTGTTGTTAACCTTTTCCTTTGTGAAAGGGTGACCGCTTGTTGTGCTTTTACCCTAATTTTTCTATGGAATATATCAATACAAGCTAAACTTCATGTAGTGAATCTCTTATGATGACTTGAATGGTTTGGATTAGTATTGACCAAAGAGGTTTCCTCTGATAAAGTTTCATGGATTATTTTTGTGGCCAGCTCTGTAATCATAGTGTCAGTGAAATCCCGAGCCTTAAGTTCCACAACAGCTTTGCTGTGGAATACTGTGTGCATATCTGTTATATTAGATGGATAATCCTGGAACATTAAGTGGTGAACAATTGTGTTAAGTTCTATGCTAAACTACTCTATTTGATCACATTGAGAGGCGCTGACAGTTGGATGACAAAGCTAGAGCTGAATGGAAGAATACTGCTTGAACATGAGCATGCATCATAATGCATAAAAGAAGAAGGTGAACACCTTATAAAAGTGAAATATGATTTCTAAGCAGGAGGGAAGTGAGAAGGATATTGGAAGTGAGAAATCTTTGTTGGGTGGCTCCTGGTTATCCTGATTAGTACCCTTATTCGATCATTTTGCAGGATCAGTACAATGATCTATACATACAGCCATACTAGAAGAAGATAGCAGCATGCATTGGGAAGTAAAATGGACCAATTTATGCTAGAGTTTATGGATATTATTCTCATTTTGAATAAAAATACATTGAGACCAAACCCCCCATTTTGAGTTAAGACTGATCTATTCTTGCAATTCCTTTGAAGCATCTAGAAGGACACATACTCTGGGAGCACACAGAGGGAACTCAAAGGGAATAAGATCATGTTTAGTGAAGATGCCAATTTTATTAGCAATGATTTCCACAATGGCGAGATCCTTGTACTCCAAAGGTAGTAAGGGTAAGAAAATCCAATGAGGAAAGAAAAGGCAAGCCTTAGTATCCGGTTTAAAGTTAGGGGTCCAGATTCTGGAGTATAATCCCAAGCCTTGACAAAACCAACTTTTATATTTGTGAACGGAATCCCTACAAGCGGTTGATTCAAAAAGAGAAAAAAAGTAACCCAAATTTGAATCTAGATAAAAAAATATCCTGCAGCCTGACCCAAACTTGAAAAGCCCAAGATTTAATGTCTGAAAATTTCAATGAATTCTTTGAGAACTTACCAATGAGGGCCGTTTGTCGAAGTAGATCAATTTGTTCTTGTAACATATGTTTTGGAAGAGTAATAAATACTGAGTTTCAAGGAGTATGATGACTTGGTGGAGGAGGCATTGCTTGGATGTTCAGATGCAAAGGTGGCTTCGATTGTTTGACCTGCCAAGTCTACTTTGGCTATTTTGGATTGAGAGTTGCGTTATTCTGCATATTTTGGGGGCTTTCATCAATAGATGCTCAAGCATAAAATTGATGGCCACAATCTGTGCTCTAAGGGTCCTTAGTAAAACCTAGTTGGGGGGAAATATCCATTGGAGACCTAGGAGGGGTACCATCGCATATGTCAAAAATTAGTTGTTTGAGACGATTTCACGAGCCTCCCAACCCCAGCTACTTAGTGTGATAACCTGAATGGATAAATCGGGGCCGGGATGGAAATGTAGTTTTCCCTACCCATTTGAATATATGAAGAAACCCTGATCTGAGGAGGGAAAGTCCTGCTTGGTGGAAACCTTAGGTTTTAGAGCAGCTTGCCTAGTCGATTCTCCTTTCTAAACAGTAGAGATTCCGTTGAATCTGGGAGGATTCATCATGAGGTAAGAAGAGATCCCCTGAAGATGGGATTTTTCATGATGGACTTCTTCTAAAATCTTCTGACCTGAATGAAGACCTTTATTTTTGTGTGTGTACACCTTAACATGAAATCTGAGGTTAACAAAGAACGGCTTCACCGATTGAATAGACACTTTACCTCTAAAGATATTTGTAGAGTCATCCACACCTTACTGAGGTAGTGAGCCAGTCTTATGTGTATTTTTCTGGGCAAAGGGAAATGCCTAGAAACCCTTGCTGTTAACTCACTGATTCAGGTATCTTGCTTGTTGCACAACAGGGGGCCCACAAAAAATGCTTAGAATGTCACTATCATATGTTAAATAAAAGTTGTAGGACTTGTGGTAATGCGAGGGATGCTGACCTAGATGATCCACATCTTGGAGTTCCCTTTCAAGACAAAACTGTTTAAATTTTTGACTCTGCGACTGCAGCTTATGCCTTTTCCCGTGCATTCGCCATTCCTGCTCCCTTGTTCCTTTTTTAAAATCTCTGTCGATTCTCTGTGCTTGCCACTATTCCTTCTTCTCCTTCTACACCCTTGACCTAACGCACTCTTGCTCTCGCTCCATCCGATAATAAATTTTTTTCAACCATTTGACTTTTAATTTTTTCAATCTCTCAATTTTTTTTATTCTTTCCAAGATTGTGTACCTTTTAATTCTCATTTCTTTTGTGGTCTTTTCACTCCTCCTTCTACCTTTATCCACTTCCCTTTGATTTTTCTATTATTTTGTAAGTGTTTTTCCTTGATTTTTTCCTAACTTTTTTTTGTCTTGTCCTTCAATTTCTGAAAGTTTTGGCTTCTTTTGAGGTTCCTTGTACTTTACTACATTGTATTAGTCAAACTGGTGTGCTTGTGTGTCATCCACCCTTTTCACACCTTCCTTGTACTCATACTCTAGAGTGGATGTGTTAGTCTCTATTTCTATCTCTTTGACATCCATGTCTAGGTGGAAGATTTTATAATCTTTCATTTTCCAGTAAAATAGCCCATGGTTTTAATCTCTAAATAATTTCCTAGTTTTAGTATGCCTTTATCATTGGGTTCCATCCCTCCTTTTATGTCAAATTCTCATCCTTTAGACTCAAAATTTGATGCCAACTCTTAGCTAAATTTCTAGATCTGCGGGTCAATTATGTACTTCTTACTATTGCTCTCGACCAAGAGTGTGTGTTTTGTCCAATTCTTGTTGGCCTTGGATGTGATCAACCATCCTCTTCCAAGGAGGGATTCATACCTTCTCAGCCATGAGTCTTCCAATTAGTTTTATGGCATGTTGATTGAAACCAACCAAATAGAAGGTTGGAAGCCAGAGTGTTGGCTTGTTAAGGGCTTCACAGGTATCCTCTGGTAGTACATTCATGCCAGATTCTATCCATGATGGTGTTCATTAGTCTTTTTTTTTCCATTTCAACCATCTTTGGATTTCTCCTGATGCCAACTGCTAGTAACATTGCATCTATTGTGGAACTATCTTTCCATTCTATTTTTTCCTATTCCTTTGTCATCTTGTAATTGCCTCAATCACTAGTGTTAGAAAATACATTGGTAATTGTCACTTTTAATGGTGGCATTCTCTCTAGACGACCTGCCACCCATATATCTATTATGAATTGCAACATATACAACATAAGTCTAAGTGCAATAAGTTGAGTCCACTTATGGTGGAACTTTCATGCTTAGCCAAATTCGCGAAATCACACTCAATGAAATGGGTTCCCACCTAGAATGAACAAGGTCTCATTTAGCTTTGGGATCCCAAGCCTAGAATTTTTGAAATGGGACCCCATTTCAAAAAAATAAGGGAACCCATTTTAAAAAATGAAACGGGACCCCTTTTTGAAAATATATTATTTTTTAAAGCAAACCTTCCATCGATTCTTTTATACATTATGATTTTTAAAAAAGGTAAAGAGGTAACATTTACAAAATGAGATCCCATTTCTAAATTTTTTGAATTTCAAGCCCACTTTTTCTGTTGGCTTTTGATTTGGAAAGAGGCTTGGGTAGCCAAACCATTGCCTTGGACCTGGTTTGACCTGTAACTTGAAGGCTCTACTAGCGTCCATACAGAATAAGGACTTTAGACATATATCTGAAGATGTTTTTAGAAAAGTATCTTGACAAAATACAAACCCATTATAGATCATACTGTGCGAATTCCAAATATGTATTTTTTTGTAAATTTGATTATTTATTTCTATTTTTATTTAATTTGTACTAAAATAGGTCTACAAACTAAAGATAATAGGCTATTTTTTTATTTTAATGTGATGCCCAACAGTTCGGGTCAAAACACAACCAACAAAATTTTATTTTTGAAGTGAAAAAGTTCCACGTTGAAGTTGCGAAAAAGAGGATTCAATGACGTGGTCACAAAAGACTCTGGCATTCAACCTCAATAAAGTTGAAATCATAAGATGCTAGGTGATATCGATATAACCGTAGAAGATCGTTGATCATCGATCTAAAAATCTTAAAGGTTATCTAGGAGGAATTGAATGTTACAGTTTACGTCATTCTAGAAATAGGTTAACCGTCTCCCAAAAGGGTACATATCAAGCCAATATGGTTCTATAATTGTGTAGTCCATTTATGGAAATGATGAATATAAAATTTAATTTGACGTTTACATCAATATTCATTTTCAAATGAATAAATACTAGTT
>MU223489.1:957995-971277 GCA_018584345.1 Thuja plicata | reverse complement strand
ATCCAGTATAACAAGGGAATCATCTCTAGGTTGTGGGACCTATGCTAACTGAGATGAGACCTCCAGGTTCTAGGCTGGTTCCTCTTGGATAATCACCTTAATTTTCTTCTTAAACAAGAAAGTAAAAACTTTTGAGGGAAAGGGATAGAAGGATTACATGAAAGGGAAATGACTGAAAGCAAACTACCTACTAGGTGATGCACCAAATTTGGCATGAAAACATAACACACACAGGATAAACCCCTGGGTTAATTAACTCTGAATTGTAAGTAAAACACAAGTCCCCTGTATAGGCATGCATCAATATTTCATAACAAGGTCATGAGTAAACCAGTTAAAAGGAAAGACTTCTTCACAGTTAACAACTTTAAAAAATAAAACACTAGTTATAACCTGCAAGCAGACATACTCTTCTGCAAGTAGATGCTATGAAAGGACTGATTAAGTGGAATAAAATCATCCATAGTTAATCCATCAACAATCAAGACACATACAGACAAGCAGAAAAGAGACAAGGTTGACACAATCCAACAAATTGATCCAAGAATTGAAACTCTGCATATTACTTCTCACAGTGAGTTACAGACTCATACAAAAAATACACCAAGGACAAAGAAATGTCACAGAGTATGCCTTCTGCATAAAAATGAACTCCTGGGTTACAAAATCTCTTTGTCTCTTTCAGGAACTCAGAAAATTTACAAGGACAGCAAGAACAAAAGGAAGAAGAACCGACCCTTGCTATTGCAACTTTTCTGCTATATATAGGGCTATGACCATCTTGGGATCCCTTAGGATGCAACAAGCTTCGGATGATCATGAAAAACCCTAACCCTAAAATCATAGGAGAGAGGGAAAGAGAGAGAAGAGGCAGTGGAGAATGACCGATTCAAATAGGTATTCATAGATATTTTCCTAATCTTCTCGATCTGGCAATTGGAAATCAGATTTGGTAGACGGCGGCTAGTAGCATTCATGTTCACTCTGAATAGTCATGCACACCTGTTCACCTATACTTCTATGCAATAACTGCCCCTCTTGTCTATAAACAGTGTGTGGCCAAGTGTTCTCCTTGTCATCGCCCAAGACTTCTTCTCCTTCTTCTTGGCACTTCTGGAAACTTAGTCATATTTCTTCTCTGTTCTGCAACATGCTGAACCTCCTCTTTTTCACCGACATTGAAACAAATCTATTCAAATATCGACAAACTACTCTGTGTATAATTTCCTATGACTAGAAACCCTCTGATCAATTCTGGAATACAAGAAAATAGGAATCATGGCTGCCGAGCGTTTCACTGTGTTAAAATTGCCGCCAGAATTTTAAATTCAAAGTCTTGCGACCTCGCAACCAACCGTTAGTCTCTTTGTCGTGAGCATTAGACACTGACCCTGGTTAAATCTCCATACTTGGCGACAAAGCACGTTTTACCTCTGTTTAACCCGAGCTCAAACCAGCGACAAGGCGACTGTGAAATTTCAAAGTCGCGAGGCATTCTCCTTAACTCACCTTTCTTTTGGCAACCATGCTACTAACTGTCACCCTAAACCGTCACGGTTTGTCGCTCGATCGCCAGATGCTATCTCCCTGTCTCGAGACCACGCGACAAAGCCTAGTCACCAAGTCGGGAGAACCAAGCACCGAGCTCATTGACTTATCTTAACAGTCAGCACGTGTCCCTTTAACCTGTCTAGCGACATCCCGACTGACCCTTGGTGCTGAGTCGGGAGTACTTTTCTCATAGGGCACTTTGATATCCAGACTTAGCGACCACCGTTGGATCCTCTGAGCCTTGCATCGGATGGCTGTCGCTTAATCGCTAAATAAAAGACTATGCCCTTAAATTGTTTCGCGATCCCGTGACTGAAGGCAAAGGACACTTAGTCTCAAAGTCGCGTGATCCATCTCCTCCATCTGGCGATTACACGACTGAGGGCCACATCCACACGTCTTATGCCATCTGTCACACAGCCATTGGTTACTTTTCTGCTACATACTGGGGAGCTGAGTCATCACTTGGTTCTGGTGACAAGGTGACCCAAGGTAAATCATGAAGTTGGAAGATGTTTTCCTTAACCATTGAATACTTCTCGTGATCAAGCGACTGAGGGCGGGCCCCATTCTTTATGTGACTCGTAACATTACTATTCTGCGACATCGCAACTGAGGACTAATCGCTAAGTCGGGAGACACAGAGGGAATATTCGATAAGGTCACCAGACTACGCGACACAATGAAAGCGTAGAGTCGGGAGAAGAAAAGGTATATTCGCTGAGGCTCTAGCGATCACGCGACTTGGAAGCTAAGCACATGCTCTTAGTGATGAGAAAAAGTAACTGCGAAACATAAGAGCCAAGGCCTAGGGTTTATTCCATCATTTGCATGAGAGAGACTTAGGGTTTTTAGGGGGTTTTAGCAGAGCCAAGACCTGGAAACCATGAAAAACATGACAGAGGATTGCCAAACAGGGCAGACTAGGCCAAATTGCACAAAAATGAGAAATTTGGGTAACATTAACTACTTTATGTTTATATGGATGTCTTATGCTTTGTAAATTACTTACCTTATATTTATGTTTGCACTTGTATCTATGTATATTGTTACTGAATAATTCATACTTCATGAGAATACGCATATTTCATTTCATAAACCTAGACTCATAATTTTTATTCCAAAACCTTAATGAAATGATAATAGTTCATATAAGATTAAAAAAATATCAATCCTACCCAATTTTAGTCCTATTGGAGCAATTTGACCACTTGGACCTATTTAAGGCACTACAAGAACGTTAAGAGATGCACTAATACATTGTGGTCCCGTATGTGCGAATGAGTTGTGAAGCATAAAAAGGTTATTCCTGGCATTTACACGTCAAATTGAATACATTAGCAAAGATGGTTCAATATCAAGATGAGTGGTTTTCAAAATATGTAATGTTTCATCATTCAACTGCGCAACATTGCCCATTTTTGCATCAACCGAGATTGGGTGGGGAAATAAAAATAAAATTAAATCTCCAAAAAACAAGATAGGTTATTGTAGGTTTCCATGACACGGTCTTGTAGCACTTGACGTCTTGTCGATACCAATCGGTAGCTGTGAGAAATGGACTACTGAATATTGGCAATTTTATTTCCTGGTGCACCATAAGGTACACTTGGCTCCATAACGGTTGGAAACATTCAAGCCTCTTCACCTCCATGGAAGGGTTTTTCCTAGAATTCAACCAGAATTTTGAAGCTATTGGTGGAGAGGGTTTTATGCCATGATGAGCAGTTGTCAAGATATGCAATGTGTCAGCATTCAACTGCGCAAATTTGCATGTTTTGGCATCAAACACGATTGGGTGGGAAAAAAATAGAAGTGAATATCCAAAAATTGAGATAGGTTATTGTAGGTCTCTATCACATGGTCCTATAGCACTTGAAATCTCATCAATACCCATTGGGATCTCTGAGAAATAGACTACTCAATATCAGCAATTTTGTTGCTTGGTGCACCTTGAGGGACACTTGGCTCCATAGCGGTCAGCAACGTTCAAGACTCTTTGCCTCCATGGTAGGTTCATTCCTAGCATTCAACTAACATTTTTGAACTATTGGTGGAGATGGTTTGATGCCACAACGAATGGTTTTCAAGATATACAATGTGTCAGAATTCAACTGCGCAACATTGCACATTTTGGCATCAACTAAGATTGGGTGTGCAAATGAAAATAGAAGTGAATCTCCAAAATCTAAGATAGGTTATTGTAGGCCTCCATGAAATGGTCCTATAGCACTTGACATCTTGTGAATACTCCTCGAAAGCTCTGAGAAACAAAATACTGAATATCAACTATATTGTTACCTGGTGCACCTTGAGGGACACTTGACTCCATAGCGGTCGAAAATGTTCAAGCCTCTTAGCCTCCATGGAAGAGTCATTCCTAGCATTCAACTATCATTTTGAAGCATTTGGCGAAGATAGTTCAAAGCCACAATGAGCGGTTTTCAAGATATGTAATGTGTCACTATTCAACTGTGCAACATTGCAAGTTTTGACATAAACTAAGATTAGGTCAGAAAATGAAAATGAAAGTGAATCTCCAAAATCTGAGATAGGTTATTGTAGACCTCTATAGTAGCGTCTTTTAGCACTTGATGTCTTTTTGATACCCCTTAGGAGCTCTGAGAAATGGACTACTGAATATTTACAAATTTGTTGCCTGGTGCACCTTGAGGGACACTTGGCTCCATAGCGGTCGGCAACGTTCGAGCCTCTTTGCCTCCATGGTAGGGTTTTTCCTATTATTCAACTGGCATTTTGGAGCTACTAGTAGAGATGGTTCAAATCCATGACGAGCAGTTTTACAGATATGCAATGTGTCAGCATTCAACTGCACAACATTGCAAGTTTTGCCATCAACCGATATTGGGTCGACAAATGAAAACAAAAGCGAATCTCCAAAAACTAAGATAGGTTATTGTAGGCCTTTGTAAAATGGTCCTATATGACTTGAAAGATCATCAATACCACCTTAGTAGATCTGAGAAATGGACTACTGAATATCAATAATTTTGTTGCCTAGTGCACCTTGAGCTACACCTTGCTCCATAGCAGTCGGCAACATTCGAGCCTCTTCGCCTCTATGACAGGATCACTCCTAGAATTCAAGTGACATTGTAGAGCTATTGGTGGAGATGGTTGGAAGCCATGAAGAATGGTTTTTAATATTTTTAAATCATTTAAATGTGCGGTTTGATAGTTTAAATAATTTTTTTGTAAATACATATATACAAAGAATGTGCTAACATGAAACATGACAATAAACTTAACATATATTTCTAGACTTTGTAGGGTAAACATATTTTTTTTAATTAATGATGAAAAATATGTTTATAACTCAGCTCATTAGGAGCACCAGAGGAAAGAGCTAAGAAGAGAAAACCTTTGGTATTGCCCCAAAAAATAGAAGAGAAAATTTGTTATTAAATCTTACAAACTTCCCGTTATACATTCAGGGTAATGCATGAGCAATTTACAGTCCACCTAATGTGGATTCAAGGGAATTAATTCCTTTACAAATATACATTTTATATGCACATGCATTCAACTAGATTTGACATTACAAAATTTTGGATTCACTTTTAGTCCAATGAACCAGCTGGATCTTCCCTACCCTTTATTGTCTCAAGAATTGCCTCATGGTCTGACTCATGAACCTTTCAAAGAGTTTTATTGTGTGGTTTTCCTCCATATTTGGTCAAATGGACATTTGATACAATGAAAAGGTTGGAATAATGAATAATCTTCCTATGTGTCTCCCAATCCTTGAACAACCACAACCTAGGGTTCTTCATACAATACCATCAAAGCCATGTACCAGTTACAACCACTGCTCTTGTAGGGTATTCTAATCCTTCATCATATATAACCAAGTGATCCCATTTATTTTTGGCCTCAAAACAAAAAAAAAAATAATAATCCATCCCTTTGTCATTGTCTTCAGGTGCAATAATAGAAAAAAACATGGTCTGCAATGATAGAAGCATAACAGGAGATTAATTCAATGAATACTTATGATAAAGTACTAAATTTGAGAGTATTTACATGAGTTGACAGTTTACGTTGTTGCACTAGATCAGACAAATGGTGAAAGTCAATGGATGATCCCATTTGTGTCAGTTTCAATGCTTTTGGGGGATGATAGGAGTCAAAGTGGGCTCAAAATTTGTGTAGACCATTCATTGACCCATTCATTTAACTCACACACATCCCAATCTTCATCTGCACATGATGAACAAAAGCATGCCATATTTCATGTGTGGATGATACATGAACTTGCATTAGAGATTCTAAAAGAGTGTAGCTCACTTGATCTTGTTAATGTACAAAAATCCTCATATCCAGTGCAATGTTAGTTTCATCCATCAACTAAAAAAATCTATGAACCATAGACTCACCTTCATTACCTGGACCCATTGTAGTATTACACCACTGGACAATACATCTCACATCTAATAATGTTTCTTATTATTTTTAATTTAATTCTTCACATGCTAAGGCCCTTTTTATACATGCACCTGCATGATCATGCTCTCCTTTTGCATGACCAGCCTCTATAAAATTCCACATATATTGAATACCAGTGTTCATATGCATCCCACTCAACCAATAATGATGACATGTAACTGATTGAATGTTTGACAATATTAAGTTGAAAATGATGCAAGACATTAAATAAGTTTATGGTTTGTATTGTCATTGATGTCAACTTGATATCTTGTATGGTCATATACATAATTCCAAAGACTTCAGAGAATCAATAGAATGGAGGTTATGATTTTAGCAATACATAAAAGTCAAGTATTCACCAAGTGACAGACTACACTGGCGGAGTGCACACCATCATTAAATACAGAGATAAAGTCACAGTGATGCCCGACGAGCAGAAGACAGTGTTGCCTGATGAAGCAAAATCACAAGAAGCCTGACGAGCTGAAAATAGTGTTTCCCAATGAGAAAGATCCAATGATGCCCGTTAGACAGAGATCCTAAAGCTAACTAAAGTTGTACCGATGGAACTAGCAGTTGTTACCGGTGACGAACTACATAATTGACCGACAGAATAGAGAGATCAGAAAATGACAAAATATGTAGCTAGCAAATCTTAAAGAAAAACTTAACTGGTTGTTTTATTTGTTTTATTTTACCACAGTTAAGTAAGTGATTTAAAGATGATTTACATAGGTGGCAAGAAGATAACTATGAGATAAATTAGGAGTTAAAGCCATAAATCAATTTGGCTGGAGTATTTTTCACACCAAGAATCAAGAATCAAGAACCAAGAATTAAGGAATATCATGTCTATATAAGAGACAAGTATAATTCATTTAAAAGACACATAGATACATGGGGGAGTGACTTGGTAGAAGATGCTGAAGAAAAACTGATGAAGGATAAACTTCATACAGTCCTGATCAATCAAGCTAAGGGAGAGCTAAAGAATTTTGTAGAAAGCAACACATAGTGAAGCATAGCATCACAGAGAAGAAAGAGATAAGTACAAAGGAATTGAATTGATACATTGATCAGAAAGGTATTGTACGTAAATAGATCTAAATATCTACAATTCAAAGTTGCATTAGAAATAGGTCATTGTGTTTCAGTTTAACCATTGAAGCATTAAGTCTCTTAATAGAGAAGGACTTAACAGTCTTTTGTAATTGAGGTATATCCTAATAGATTACTAGAAGGTTAACTCATGATAGTAGCATTGGTCTTATCTAAAGCCTATTGACAGTCTAAGAAGTAGGCTGATTCAAGGATGGTAGTAAGATTAGCATAAAGCCTATTGATAGTCATGAGACTGATTCAAGGATGGTAGCATAGATGCTAGATACTTAGTGACAACCTATGTATAGAAATCCTCTAACAAGGTCACACTTAACAGTGTGGTTGTAACCTTTAACAGGGTTGGCTCCTAATAGGGCTCACTTCAGAAGAGTGAAAATTTGGGGTACCGGTCCCAGTGGTTTTCCCTTAATAGGGTTTCCATGTTAAAATCCTTGTGTTATGTGTGTATGGTTTATTACTTTATTATTTTACATTTCACATATCCATATATGGATTGACTAGTATACTATGCATATTTACTGAGTATCAGTAAATAAGTTTTACTGCTTATCGGTTATCAAAGAGAAGGACAGACAAGGTAAACTGATAGACCATTATTTATTTAAAGTATTTCAAAGGCATACATCTTGTAGGGACTTAATAATCTGAGGAGTATTAATTGGTGGATTGAAGTTTAAAAGGATAAATTATTGAGGCCACTGATTCACCCCCCCCTCTCAGTTATTACTAACAATTGGTATCAGAGCTTGTGTGCTTAGAAGGAAGGTTTCAAGACCTAAGTAAAGATCAAAAGATGAACAGATGAGATGTGCCCAAGTTGAACTAGGACAACTTTGCTTCATGGAAAAGCAGGATAAAGATTCACTTATCAGGTATTGGAAATGATACTACTCAATACTTAGATACTGTATATGTGTTGCCTACATGACCATTGATAGTAGATCAATTAAGAGTAAAGCATGAACATAACTGCATGGTTATAGAGCTTTCAGCCTCACTCTCTAATGCTGAATTTGAGGATGTCAAAGATTGCAAAAATGCAAAGAAAATGTGGGACAAGTTGAAACTTGTACATGGAGGTGATGCAAATGTTCTTAGAGCCAAGGCACAAAGCCTTAGAGGAAATTTTGATGATCTCAGAATGAAAGAAGGAAAAAATATCACACAGTACAACACAAGAATAAAAGAAGTAGTCAATGCTATACGAGGCATTGGAGGTACTTTTGAAGAGGAGATAGTGCTAAGTAAAATCCTAAGAACCTTATTGCCTATATATGCTACTAGAGTCTCTACTATTCAAGAAAGGAGAGCAGTAGAAAATAATACAGTCACTCTTGATAGCCTTATTGGTAGATTGATTTCATTTGAGATGAATAACTTTGATAATAGTGTCTTATCAAGCTTAGAGTCTACATTCAAGTCTTCTATGAGAATAAGCAAATCTAGTCAGAGACACTCATCTAGAAGAGATAGTGAAAGAAAAATTGAAGAAGAAGATCTAGATGAAATTGAAGCACTCATGGCAAGAAGAATGCTAAGAGGAAAAGGTAAATACAAAGGCAAGTTACCACTTGTATGTTTTAATTGTAAAGAGATTGGACACTTTGTTGCAAGATGTCCTAACAAAAGAAAATATGACATAAGTGACAACAGATATTTTGAAAAGAAATCTAACAGAGGTGATAACAAAAATTACAAAGGTTATCGACAATCAGAAAGAAGTGATACCCGAGATTACAAGGATAAAGGCAAGAAGGATAGCTATCTAACTGCTTGCAAAGATGAAGATACTGACACCGAACTGGATGATGATGTTGAAATAGTGTTTGTAGCTGTGAAAGATGATTCAGATGAAGATGAAAGATATGAAGAAACTGCACTCATATCTAAGATTAGTAAAAATGATATTTGGATTATAGATAGTGGCTGCACTCACCATATGACCAGTGACAAAGAAAAGTTTAATACTTTTGAATACTATAATGGTGGTACAGTAAGAATGGGAAATGATTCTCCTTGTCAAATTGAAGGTAAAGGAACAGTAATGCTTAATAACCTGATTAAATGTGAAAATGCTTATTGGGTTAAAGGATTGAATTATAATTTATTGAGTGTTTCTTAGCTGAATAATTCAGGTCACAAAGTAGCATTTGAGAACAAAAAGGCAAAGATTTTCAATGAATCAGGAAAACTGATTGGTACTAGTGAACAGACCAAAGGTAACTTATTCTATCTAAATGATACTAACCCCACTTGCTTAATGATTAGAAATGAAGACATATGGCTATGGCACAAAAGGTTGTGTCATGTGAATTTTGACAACATGATGAAAATAAGCAAGAAATGAAGTGTAAGAGGCTTACCGATGATGACAAAGCTAGACAACATCATGTGCAAGAATTGTCAAAAAGGTAAAATGACAAAGTCTAGTTTAAAAAGAAAAACCCATACATCTAATGATATTCTAGATTTAGTCCATACTGATTTATGTGGACCTATGAGGAGAAAGAGCTATTATGGAGATAGATATTTTATCCTCTTTGTTGATGATTACTCTAGAAAGATGACAATCATGTTTTTAAAAGAAAAATCTTAAGCATTCAAGATGTTTAAATGGTATAAGGCTATGGTAGAAAAACAAAGTGGTAAGGATATGAAATGTTTGAGATCAGATAGAGGAGGATAATTTATATCAGATGAATTCACTAATTTTTTTAATAAGCATGGTATAAAAAGACAGGTTTCTGCACCAAGAACACCACAACAAAATGGGATTGCTAAGAGAAGGAACAGATCAATAGTTGACTATGCAAGAACACTGATGATAGAGAAGGACATCACCTAGATCTTCTGGAGAGAAGTTGTTAGCACTGCTGTCTATACACTTCACAAAGTACAATTTAAAAAGGACTCAAAGAAGACTCCTTATGAGATATGGTATGGTAAAACACCCAATGTAAGTTACTTCAAAATATTTGGGAGTCAATGCTATGTCTTAAAAGATGATAGAAATGGAAAGATTGATGCCAAAAGTGATGAAGGTATTTTTCTTGGGTACTCTACCAAAAGAAAAGATTTTAAATGTCTAATCAAGGCCTCTAACAAAATAGTTGAAAGTGCAAATGTGAATATTGATAAATTTGTAGAAAATAATGAGCTGGAAAGCATAAAAGAACCAAAAGACTACAATAAGTTTGTATACTATGAAGAACCCATAACTCTACTCGAGCAACAGTGCATAAATCTAGAACAAGAGGATGTTGCAACCGACGGTCAAAATGTTGTTACCAACAATCAGGATAATGATCAAAATAATGTGCAAGGTAATGAAGATCAAGCTGATATGCAAAGAGTTGTACCTATACTTGCAAGATATGTGAGAAGGAACCATCCAAAGGACCAGATCATAGGAGATAAGAAAGCTGGTACAAGAACAAGAAGTAAGTCTTTAAACTCAAATTGCTTAATTTGTGAGTTTGAACCAAAGTCTGTCAATGTTGCACTAGATAATGAAGAATGGATAAATGCTATGAATGATGAGATTGAATAGATTGAAAATAACAAGACATGGTCACTTGTGCCAAGACCAGATGACAACAATGTCATCGGTACAAAATGGAAATTCAGGAACAAATTTAACGAGAATGGAGAGGTTGCAAGGAACAAAGCAAGACTAGTATGCAAGGGGTATGCACAAGAGGAAGGTATAGACTATGGAGAAACCTTTGCACCCATTGCTAGGCTAGAAAGAGTGAGAATTCTACTTGCTTATGTTGCATACAAAGGATTCAGAGTATATCAAATGGACGTCAAATCAACATTCCTAAATGGAATACTTGAAGAAGAGGTATACATTGAACAACCACAAGGGTTTGTGGACCCAGACAAGAAGAACATGGTATGTAGACTTCAAAAACCCTTGTATAGATTGAAACAAGATCCCAGAGCCTGGTATGAATGACTTCATTCCTATCTAATAAGTATTGGATTCATGAGGACTAGTGAAAACAGTAATCTTTATTTAAAAGAAGATACTAATGCTAACACTTTGATTGCTGAAATATTTGTTGATGACATCATATTTGGAGGCAATGATATGCTATACAAATCATTCGCTAATGAGATGAGAAAAGAATTTGAGATGTCTATGTTTGGAGAGATCAAGTTCTTTATTGGTCTATAGATCATTCAACAAAGTGAAGGTATTTTCATTACACAGTCCAAATACATCAAAGAAGTTTTGAAAATATTCAAGATGGAAGATTCCAAACTTGTTGGAACACCAATGGCTACTGGATGCAAATTAAATAAGGAAGAAAAGACAACATAGGTAAACAAGACTCTATAGAGATCAATGATAGGGAAACTCATGTATGTTGTACACACTAGACTAGATATTGCACATGCAGTAGGAATTATTGCTAGATTTTATGCTAACCCCAGGGAATCACATATAACTGCTATGAAAAGAATCCTAAGATATCTGAAGAATATTGAGGAATTTTTCTTATGGTATAGAAGAGAAGGAAAATTTTAACTAAAAGTGTTTACTGACGCTGATTGGGCTGGAAATCTTGATGACCGGAAGAGCACAACTTGAGGATCATTATTTATGGGTGATAGACTTGTCACATGGATTAGCAAGAAGCAAGGATGCATCTCTCAGTCTACTGTAGAAGCAAAATATGTTTCTACTGCTGCAAACTGCTCAAACATTGCATGGATCAAATAGTTGCTGGAAGGTATGCATATGAAAATCATAGAACCAATAGTTATCCATTGTGATAACACCAGTGCAATAAATATTTCCAAGAATCTAGTCAGGCATGCAAAGACTAAACACATTGCCATCAAGTATCATTATTTAAGAGAATAAGTTCAATAAAAAGAGGTGATACTTGAATATGTGCAATCAAAAGAATAACTGGCTGATATCTTCACCAAGCCACTGCCCAAGGATACATTTGAGTACCTAAGAAAAAGACTAGGGGTCAAACCCATGTCTATCAGTCAGTAAAAAGGACTGAAAGCTGCATTAGCCATATATTATCAGAATATCATTCATGATTGATGCAAGCATAAGATAAACTTCAAAGCTACATCTATATATAGAAAGGTATATATCAGAACCAAGCACCAGAGAAAACTGTTATATTGAGGATGGATAAGGGAAATTCAAGGAATATATTATGAATAGATGAAATTGTTTGACAGAATGTCACATATTTGTGAAAATCTTTGATTGGCATTAATGTCAAAGGGAGACAATGTATTCATATTATCATTAGAAACTATTCATTATCAGATTACTCCAAATAGGGAGAGATCATATCCATAGGGAGAGTATTTGTATAAAATTTGCAAATACAAGATAGAGACATCAAAGAGAAAAATTGACACCAAAATAGGTCACAACACATCAGAAGAAGAAACAGGAAAGCTGCAAGAATCAAATCCAAGCTAACATAGAGCTTACTGATGGTCAGACATTTTTATCAGTTATCAAAACAAACTGTTTGGTAATTTGATGAATCTCAATACTTGTATTTCATGTTGTATTAGAAATAGTATAGTGTGATAATATAGTATGTTTCCATCAATGCCAAAGGGAGAGATCCACTAGTACATTTGACCCCAATTTTTGACCAATATTGGTCGAAATTTCGACTCAAGTTGGTCGAAATTTGGACCAACAAATTGGTCAAAATTTTTGGTGTCAAAATTTCGACCATCTTCCTGTGGGTCGAAATTTCGACCAATAGTTGGTCGAAAGTTCCACGAGCTATTGGTCGGACATTGTGCATGTTGTTTGTGCTATTTGTGCTGGGGTTTCGTTGAAATTTCGACCAATCATTGGTGGAAATTTCGACCAATGGTTAGTTGAAATTTTTTTTAGGTGTTCTATAAAACAGTTCGCATGCCTTGCCTATAATTTGACATTTTGCATACATCCTGCACTCTCATCCTGATGATGGATTATAGAGAGTGATCTAAAATGATGATGCTAAAAAACACACACAATCAAATCCAAATCGAACTTGCATTACAAATGGATTGTAATGCAAGTTCATTTTGGATTTGATTGTGTGTGTTTTTTAGCATCATCATTTTAGATCACTCTGTAATCCATCATCAGGATGAGAGAGTGCAGGATGTATGC
>MU223489.1:945811-957895 GCA_018584345.1 Thuja plicata | reverse complement strand
CAGCAAGCAAAATTCCGCCTATAGAAATGGTAGGGCTCTATGATGCCCCCATATATAGATAGGGCAACTGAAGGATTTGGAGCCGTGCGAAGGGAAGCTATGGCAGGAAGGGATGCTAGCTTTATTCTTGCTAGAACCGTCTCTGCATGAGCAGTGGTGGCCCTTATAATAGTAGGGGTAACCCGCTATTTATGTTTCCGCTCGGAGCAAGCCCCTTAAAGAATTAGTTGACCGAGAGCCAAAAGTGCCTATGGCAGAAGAGCAAGCAAAGGTGGCATCCTCTGCTGGGAGTTGCCCTATAGATCTATGGCCGGTCGGCTTGAAGGGTAACTTTATTTAGGTTAAGACATCAGAAACAGAAGAATGAATTGCACCTTGAAGTCGATCTCCTGAAGGGGAATCAACAAGGTCACCCCGGGCAGATATATGAACCAGCGCACCAACTCACTCACCAGAGAATGAAATGAAATGCACTTTTTTTTTTCACTTTTATGCCCCGTGTTGGTCAAAAATTTTGACCAACACGGGATGTGTTGATCAAAGTTTCGACCAACACGGGCATAGAAAGAAAAAAAAAGAAAATTTTAAAATCATTTTGCATTTTGGTTGACAATTTTGGTCGAAATTTGGGTTCAAATCTACTAGTGATTGATGACATGTAACTGATTGAATGTTTGACAATATTAAGTTGAAAATGATGCAAGACATTAAATCAATTAATGGTTTGTATTGTCATTGATGTCAACTTGATATCTTCTCTATGGTCATATACATAATGCCAAAGACTTTAGAGAATCAATAGAACGGAGGTTATGATTTCATAAATGCATAAAAGTCAAGTATTCACCAAGTGAAAGACTACACCGATGGAGTGCACACCATTGGTAAATACAGAGATAAATTTATAGTGATGCCCGATGAGCAGAAGTCAGTGTTGCCTGACGAAGTAGAATCACAAGATGCCCGATGAGATAAAAATAGTGTTGCCTGACAAGCAAGATCCAATGATGCCCAACGGATGGAGATCATGAAGCTAACTAAAGTTGTACCGACAAAATTGGGAGTGGTTATCGGTGACAAACTATAGAATTGACTGACAGAACAGAGAGATCAAAAAATGACAAAATATCTAGCTGGAAAAGCTTAAAGAAAGACTTAACTAGTTGTTTTATTTTTTTTATTTGACCACAGTTAAGTAAGTGATTTAAAGATGATTTACACAGCTAGCAAGAAGATAACTATGAGATAAATTAGGAGTTAAATCTGTAAATCAATTTGGCTAGATTTTTTTTCACGCCAAGAATCAAGAACCAAGAATTAAGGAATATCATGTCTATATAAGAGACAAGTATAATTTATTTAAAAGAAACTTAGATACATGGGGGAGTTATTTGATAGAAGATGCTGAAGAAAAATTGATGAAGGTTAAAATTCATATAGTCCTGATCAATCAAGCTAAGGGAGAGCTAAAGAATTTTGCAAACACTGACACACAGTAAAGAACATCATCACAGAGAAGAAAGAGATAAGAAAAAGGAATTGAGTTGATACATTGATCAGAAAGGTATTGTACGTAAATAGATCTGAATATCTGCAATTCAAAGTTGCATTAGAAATAGGTCATTGTGTTTCAGTTAACCATTGAAGCATTAAGTCTCTTAACAGAGTAGGACTTAACAGTCTTTTATAATTTAGGTATATCCTAACAGATTACCAGAAGGTTGACTCATGATAGTAGCATTGGTCTTACATAAATCCTATTGATAGTCTAAGAAGGATGGTAGCATAGATGCCAGATACTTAGTGACAACCTATGTATAAAAATCCTCTAACAAGGTCACACTTAACAGTGTGTTTGTAACATTTAATAGGGTTGGCTCCTAACAGGGCTCACTTCAGAAGAGTGAAAATTTGGGGTAATGGTACCAGTGGTTTTTCCATTAACAGGGTTTCCATGTTAAAATCTTTGTGTTATGTGTGTATGGTTTATTACTTTATTGTTTTACATTTCACATATGCGTCTATGGATTAACTGGTATACTCTGTATATTTACTGAGTATCAGTAAATAAGTTTTACTGCTTATCAGTTATCAAAGAGAAGAAGGAAGAACAAGGTAAACCGACAAACAATTATTTATTTCAAGTATTTCAAAGGCATACATCTTGTAGGGACTTAATAATTTGAGGAGTATTAATTGGTGGATTGAAGTTTAAAAGGATAAATTATTGAGGCCACTGATTCACCCCCCCTCTCAGTTATTACTAACAAATAAAACATCTAAAAATTATTGAATTGTGATGCACAATTGTCTGACCATATGATGTGTCGATGATATGATATGCTCCTATTACTCAAATCACCATAAAATAGATGAAAGCAACTGTGTACAAACTCTATGGAATGTGAACAATCATCATTGATGTAAAAATGATACTCCCTCAATATCTTCCTATTCTCCTTTGTACTTTTAGGTGAATGCATAAATTGTATATGAACAAATATAGCAACTTGTTGAGAGCTATAATACTTTGCTTGCACCTCATTTTGTGGCTATAGAGTGTAGTTCTCTACAAATTTGACAACTAAAACAATGGTATCAAGTGGGAATGTGTCCTTACACAACTTGAATAGCATATCCAACCATCGAGCTCTATGTGTATGGCTTGCATACTCATACACAATCTTGTCATGAAAAAACCTAATGAACTGATACACTTGAATCTTTTCAATTAATAAATCACATCTTTTAGCCTCCTTTCCATCTTTTAAATCATATGGGACTATCTTATATTTTCCAAAATCCACTTTTTCATTCCCAATTGCATGTGTACTCTCCATATGTTGACAAATTGGCAAATGTTGCAAACCACCACAATCTATGCATGTACTATTCAAGCATGCGAGCTTGTAAAATTGTTGACCATCCGCTCTTTCACATAAAATTGTAGTAATTAATTCCCTTGATGATGTAGGTGGGTCCTTTATGTTACAATCCTGCAAAACATTGTTTGAATACAAATCTACACATATATGCTTATAAACATCAAAATGGTTAGAAAATTTAATATGTACCCTACAACAACAAGTTGTGTGTGTGTGATTTATATTCACATAAAAAGGTTTAGCCATTTCAAAATATATTTGACTAATTTTAAATTAAGGATACGTATGTATAAATTTTGCAAAGAATTATGTTTGAGTTGAATCCAAAAATGTTTCGGATGTGGAATGCGGATTCAACTACCAATCCTCCTTTTTACAACATCTCATTTATTGGGAGATACTCATGTTATTCTTCCAAAAGTCTTCAATGACAGATTTTAAAACTTCAACAATTGATTTATCCTTTCGCGGTAGTCTACCAGAAAATGCCCATAACTCATTGTTATTTGGAACTTCCACTCTTTGATGCCTTCCCATAGCTCTCATTAGAGACTTTAACTTATTTTCAATTATTTTCTTATCTTTCTAATGAGTCAAGATTTCTTCATTTGAGTGCTTACTATTGTTGATGTAAGTACACATTGTGTGACATTACTATATTTTGTGCGTGATATAGAACCCACACTCTCATATGCAATCATTAGATTATTTATAATAGATTTCTCACTTGACTCATCCATCATTCTTAGCCCAATAATCTTCATGATGGGCCTAAATTTTAGATTTCTCATCATTTGAGAAAATAGTTGACATCTTTCTATCATATTTAAATTCTCAAAAAATAATCTCCAAATACGGTTAGCATTTATTTGACAAGTACACTTGGGAATCTTGTCAAGAATTTGTTGCAAAATGTTAGTATCAATATCAATCAAATATTTTGGCTTTGTTTAAATTATTCTAGGAGGTGTTTTCAATTGTTGAGTGGCATTAACATTACGAACATCAACAATATTATGTATCAATTGTGTACCTTCAACTGAAGTTGGCTTGCCTTCAAATTGAGATGTGAAACATGGATCCTCGCCAACTTGAGATGTTAATGGTGTTCCTTCAACATGAAATGATTTTGTTCCTACACCTTCGGATATAGATAATGGTGTGCCTTCAACATGACACAATGTTGTGCCTACACCTTCAGATGTAGATAATGGTATGCCTTGAACATGATAAAATGGTGTACCTTCAAGATGATACAAGGGTGTGTCTCCAACATTGGATGGTGGTGTCTCTTCAACTTGGGAACTCATAGATGATGTGCCCACATATTCATGATTAAATTGTCTTGTTGCATGCAAGTTTCTCATTCGTTGCCTTTTTGTTTCCAATTCCAATTCTCTCTTAATTTTTATTGATGTTTCATGTTACTCATCCAAAGAAAAATCTTCTTCTATGGTATGCAATTTTTGTGTTCACAAATTTGTCTCATTCTTTCCCTTTTCTTCTCTTGGTCTCTTTCATTTTCTTCTGGTGTTAGAGTCTTTGCTCGTTTCCTTGGCATGATGATAATTTATACATATAAACTCATTACAATTTTGAAATTATTATATTAATCTATAAGAAGTAAAACTTTATAACATCATTCTAAATTATATTAACTCAAAATATAATAGAAAAAGACTCTTGATTCACAATTCACATGTAAAAAAGACTCTTTATCCATATCATAGGAATGCATGCAAAAATAGACTCTTTATTCAAAATTCAAATGTAAAAAATAACAGTGTTTGAATACTTGTTTCCTTTCTAGTATTTGAAATTATCTTGTTTCACTTCTATTATTTGGCATTAATAACAATCTTTGAATACTTGTTTCACCTCTAGCGTTTGACATTATATATTAATCCAGTGGGTTTCACATGTGCAAATCTCATTGCTAGACCTTGTTGCAAAAGGAAACCTTGGTTAGCATGACTAATCTCTCTCTCTCTCTCTCTCTCTCTCTCTCTCTCTCTCTCTATCTCTCTCTGTGTTTGTGATTTTGTGTCTAATATAAAGTGTATGCCCTATAATGCGTATGCCATATAGGGCATACGCCCTATAGTAAGTATAGGGCGTACACCCTATAGTAAGTATAGGGCGTACACCATATAGGGCGCAGACCCTTTTAACGACATTGATATTTACCAAGCCTAAGGCTTGGATTTTCCTTGGAGTTCCAACCCAAAGGCCTGGAGGATTCAAGAAGGCCTGAGATGTGTTTTCCAGCAACCATAGAAAAAATTAACATTTTTTCTTGTGTGCTCTCCGTCAGGTTTGCATGTGGTTCAATAAACATTAAATTAGACGACATGATATTGTAGATCTCTCTGATAGCTATCTAATGATGTAATTTATTTCAAATTCTCATTATGTTCAGCTTTTCATTTTTAATTTCTTTTCTAAGTATGTCCATTTTTTGTCAAAAACCAACATGTATTCATTTGGGCTTAGATTTTGGCTCATTCATTGAATTTAAAAAAAAAATCCATTTTCAGAAACTAGACTCCATTATACACAATTTTAAAAAAAGAATTTTTTATTTTCAATTAGTTTTCAATGATTTCTAGGGGGAGCACACAAAAATTTCACATTTTCAGGATGTGTCCACTTCGGAAAATGGCAAAAAATACACTTTCATAAAAAAATTAGTAGAAAAATCTGGGATAAACTAGGTCATGTTAGCTAATTTCTCATTGGAGGGATTAATTTTTTTTTAAAAAAGGTTAACATTTTAGGGGAAGCACACCAGACGCTATGTTATGTTTTTTCACAAAAAGCAGGACCACTTTTTGTGCTCCCCCTTTTTGAGGGCCTTAATCTCCACCATTTTAAAAAAAAATTAGCATTTTAGAAACTAGATTTAGAGTAGAACAACTTGTGTTTTCATCACATTTTAAAATTTTGAGTGTAACTATCCTCAATATCTCATTGAAGTTCAAAGTTTGCTGATTTCAGAAAAAAAAAAAGTGGCATCTTATAACCCATTTTTGGTCCCCCATCTTGGTGCACATACCCTTCTCTCAAAAAAAAATTATATGACATCAAACTAGAGATAATTCTACACACTTCAAAAAATATATTAAAAAATTATATGTTTTGGTCAAACTATGCTTGTCGTACATGAGAGATTTAAAAAAAACAATTGTGTAATAAGAAATTAATAAATAAATATATTCAACAAAAAAATACAAACAAATATTGGCATCAATCTTAGTTGTGTTACATACCATTTCCAAAAAGGATTTAGATAAATAGTTTCATTTAGGTAAAAAATTTCTTGCTGTACACGGGCATAGTATGGTCATGAAACAAAGACTTTTAAAATGTGGGTTTTAGTAATGCCTATTGAAAACAAAATTTTATAATTTGGGTATTAAACTAAATTACATATTTCAAAAGTAGACTTTGAGTACTACAACTTTTATTACTAAAGTTTTTTAATATTGAATCTCTAAGTGCTTCAAATATTCATCTTAAACAAGATGAATATGAAAATATAGGAAAAATAGTTCCACTTTCTGGCCAAAAAGTCGACTCAACTTCTTGTTGGTACCCATAATGTTTATTTTTGACACCAACCAAAAGGGGTGCTAGCAGTGCATGCTGAAATTCTTTGTTCCTCTTCTATTTCTTTCTCAATGTCAAATTTTTCTTCCCTGAACCTTTCTTTCTCCATACAAAGGTCAAGGTATGTCTCCTTCTTAGCGTGCATTGTGGTGATTTCCAATACTTCCTCCTTTGATTTTTTAATGTCTAACATGTTCAGCTCCTTTTTTCAGGCAACTAGTATCATTATGGTTTCCTTGACCACACCATTTATATAGCATAATTTCACCTCCCTATTCACTTTGAAAATCTCATGTGAAGTGGCACCACTTGTTGCATCTTTGACATTGTATCATGGCTCACCCCTTGACATTGTATTGGATACATATTTTGGGTGTGTTATTATTTCTATTTTTTTTGTTTCCTCACTTGTTATTTTAGTACCCACAAGATGAGGCATTTGAGTTTGTAGGCCTAGGAGGTGTGGTAGGTGGGATTTCTTGTTTTCCTTAAGTAAAGAGCACTTGAGTGCTCCTAGCTTTCAAGTTTTATGAGAACTCCTTAACAAAGTGTTCTAATACTTGGCATATATCACAAAATTATTTCTTTGGGTAATTCACCTTTGTGTGGGATTCAATCTTACAATCAACACACAAAAACTATTTTTCATCCCTCATAGCTTCTTTCTTGGCTCTCATCTTCTTCATCATTCACATCATATACTTTCTGAGAGCCTTTAGAGTCTTGGACTCTCCATTAGTGTTGTCATATGAACTTTCATCATCACTGGCCTTCTTTGCATGGAATATCTTTTTCTCACTCTATATATTGATGCAGGTGCATCCTTGGGTCATTATAAATCTTGAATCACCCAAAAATATTTCCCTTTCATTTTGTTCTTAGTTTAGTTTATGTTAGTAGTTCTTTGTTTCTGGTAGTGTTCCTTGGTTTTTTATCCTTAGCTACTAAAAACTTCATGGTTTATTCTAGAGGTTAGAACTTCATTCGGATACTTCACTATGGAGATATTAAACATTCATGGCTATTTCTATATGTTCTTCAAGTTATAATGGTCAATTGAGTTTTTTTTATCTCGTGAAGTATTTTCTGATTGGTGAAGCTTGGTGACTCATATCCTGATGTTCTTAGATATTTGGCCAATGTCTCCCTTGGATTGTGCATCATTTCAACATCTTGGCATTAAGATATTTATAATTTGGTTCGTGACCTATATTGTCATATTACATTTTATTTTCTCTTGGAAATGTAATTGATCTGGCTGACTAATGAGTTGTGAAGGCTTTATATATTGAGTCTCTTGATCTTTGTCTAGAAGGGGGTAGATTGTAGTTCTCAGGAGATAACCTTGGAAAATTACCATTATGGTTTAGATATAGATTTATGTTGTAACTAGACATGTATGCTGGAAGTTTTTAATCTGCATGTTGTAGGACAATCTAATGTAAATATATGATTCTATGATAATACAATTGTTTGTTATAGCATGTTGATTGTCTATTCTTGTTTTTGAGTTTGTTGTTTGTGCTATGTTTTCTCTTGTTGCATGGTTGGACAATCTCCATATGGGAAACTATGATCTTGAGTGTGCCAAGTGGTATCAAAACAAGCTTGATGTTCCATTGGTAGAAGATCAAGTTCCTATCCTTGCAAATCCCTAGAAGTTTTTGTTGTGGGGTGACCAAGTGTAGATCTGAACTACAATTGCAGAGGACTAGTAGAAGGGGATCACTAAGGAGGTTTTTTTTTTGGTTCATAACTTTTTTTGGAATATTTTAGGCATACCAAGGGTGATTAGATCGCCGAGTTGGAGGCAAGTTGCAAGTATGTATGACAAGTTGTTGAGTGAGAGGAAATTAGTACCTTTTCATCAGGTCACCAAAGTTGAGGTAGTTGCACCTGAGGATTAGAAGGATGCCATGTAGAAGGGTGAACCCTAGAAGGATAGAATATATGATGGATGACTTCTATAATGACATGATAAATAAAATCAGAAATATATTGACTAGATTGTGAAGGAATCCTAAGACGGAAGAGGAATATGAGTAAGATGCTAAAGATCTTGACACTAGAGATGTTGAGAACCCTACAGATGAATAAGGATAGTTGAGGGATATGTCAAAAGTAATTAAATTCATAGCATGCATGTTTCTACTTTTACTGGTGCATTTCATCCTTAAGATTTGATAGATTAGATTGAAGAGATAATGTTACTTTGAGCTTGAATATATTAGAGATCCACAAAGTGTTAGGCTAGCGTAGACTAAGTTGAAGGGTAATGTTGGCTTATGGTGGAAATAATTGTAGAAAGATAGAGAGGAAAATGGTTAAATAAAAATTACTAGATAGAGGGTAATGGTTGTTAGGTTCAAGGCTAAATTTATTCATGAGGATTATGAATTAGAACTATTCAATAAATTCCAAAACTTGAAACAAAAGGGCATGAGTCTAAAGGAATGCACTAAAGCATTTTATAAGATGACTATCAGATCTAGACACTAAGAGGTATCTAAGGGAAAGGTGGATAGGTATATTAATGGTTTGAGATTTAATATTTAGGATGAGCCAAGTATGTTTAAGAATTATATAGTGCATGATGCTTATCAGTATGCATTGAGGGCATATGATAAGTTAAAGAGGAGATAGAGTAATCCTAGAGGAAAGAATAAGAAATAAAGTAGAAATGGAAAAGAGAAGAAAACAATTTTGGTCAAACCTGATCAAAGGAAACTTAGGAGAGAGATTGGTAGCAAGGAATTTAAAGGTACTTGTTTCAAATACGATGGCATAGGACCTAGAGATTTTCAATGTTTTGAAGGATCTAGCAAGAATTTGGGTAGATAGAATCTTGTGGGACATGAATAGATTACTGATGAACTTATGGAAAGTATTGAAGAACCTAAGATAGGAGAATCTCTTATGCTTGCGAGAATCATGCTAAGTGATAAATAACTTGAACCTTTACAAAGGAGGAATTTTTTTAGGGTTATTTGCAAATCAGGAGGTACATATTCTAAATTTGTTATGGATAGTGGTAGTATTGATAATATTGTATCACATGAGATGGTACAAAATTTTGGCTTAAAGAGGCATAAACATCCTTGTCCTTAAGGTATAAGTTGGTTTTTAGATGATCACAGTGTGGAGGTGAAAGAGAAATGTTTGGTCAAATTTAGCATTGGACCATACAAAAATGAGGTATTATGTGATGTTGTATCTATGACTATTGTTCTATTGGGTAGACCTTGGCAATATGATATGGGAGCTATCCATGATTGAAAAATGAATTTTGTCACAATAGAGAAGGATGAAAAAAAGTTTACCTTGGTTCCCTTGAAGGAGGTAGGGGGAGAAGTGTAAGGAATATAAATATGATGAAGAGTTATTGTTAAAAGAAGTAGAATACAAAGGTTGGTAAGGATCAGAACAAGGATCATGAAGGTAGACCCAACAACAAGTTAGTATTAGACTATAAGAAGTGTAAAATGGAGTAGTATAAGGCCTTGGTTGCTGATCACATGAAGGGTGTAGAAGTAATTTTGTTGTGCGAAGGAAAGGAGTTATTGGTAATAAATCTTGTACAGATGTGAGATATTGGAGAGAACATGTATAGTGGAGTAAGATGATGGATCTTATAGAAGATGAAGTAGAAGTACAGAGACAAAAAGTTGTCGATAAAGAGGATATTTGGATCAAGAATGACCATGGGATTTATGTCCCACATTCTATCAAAAGTTCGTAGGTTTCTCTTATGGGAAATTTTATACTCACCAAGGGTGTCTGATGCAAGATAATTCTTTGGTCATTGGAAATAGTGCATCACCCAAAAAAAATTTCATTTCAGTTTTTTCTTAGTTTTTTTTTATTTTACTAGTTTTCTGTTTCTAGTAGTGTTCCTTGGTTTTGGATTTTTATCTCCTGTGACCTTTAGGGTTTATTCAGGACTTCATGTTTTACCTATGCCTGGATTAACACCTTTTTTGGATAATTTTATGCAGAGATATTAAATATTCATTGTCCTTTTTGTATGTTATCCATATTCTGATAGTTAGGTGAGGCTTTTCAATATTAAGAAGTATTTCTTGATTGGTGAAGCTTGGTGAATTATATCAAAATGTTCTTGAATATTTTTTCAACATGTATCATCTTAAAATGGAAGCACTTCCATGTTAAGAGCATTTATCCCTCCTTAGGGGACATTTTTGACCTCCATCATATCATCCTCCCATTTCTGCATCATCTCCTGCTTCTGTGCCTGTTTAGGACTCTGATTGGGCCTCTCCGGGCACCTCCTACCCCACCTGGCATATTTTCTGGGGGTTTTGGCCCCCTGGATCAAGGTCAAACTCGACCTTGACCTAGGTCAGGGTCAACCTTGACCTTGACCTAGGTCAAGGTCAACCTCGATCCTGACCAGGGTCCCCTTTTAAAAATTAGAAATTTGTCAGCTACCCGAGGTCATCCAAAATTTAGTTTTCCCGCTTCTGGGTTGGCTGTTTTGGATGCTAAAGCGTTGATTCCTAGATTATATTTAATATAGGTCCTCTTTCTAGGGGTATGGGTGTAATTGGAATTTAATTATCATATGTCAGCCTCCTTAGAATAGTGTGCCCTAGTTTCATATAAAAGGAAGCTCTCTCTCTCATTTGGTCTAAGCCTTATAAGTGCTAAAAAGCTCTAAGCAAGATTTTGTCAAGAAGCAAAAAGTTCAAACATCCATTGTTCTACTTTTTTCAAAATCTTTCAAGGTGTTAAATTATTCCTCTCAAGCATTCAAGTTCTCCATTGAAGATTAAGGATTCAAGCTCTCAAGCCTTTGAAGGGATTAGGCGAAAACATTCAAGATTCATCATTCAAACCCTAGATCTAGCCATCATGGTTGTGTGATATTCCTTCAAGATACTTTGTGCATCCTCAAGAATCTTTTGTCATCTCTTCAAAGTGGATTTAAATCATACAATCATGGAGTTTTATGGTTTCTAAAGTCCATGCTTTCATACTTACATAGTTGCATACATTTGAATTTCAATTACATATCTATTGAATATCATAGCTTCATTGTTAGATTCAATTCTACTACTTGCTAGCATTCTATACTTTATTGATTTCAAGGTTAATTCCTAAATCAGGGTTTGACCAAGGAAAACCCCTCCCCCAAAACAAACAATCCTCTTTTTCTTACAGGTACAAGTTTAGAACAGCAGATTTGAGACCATATCTGGATACCCTTTTTGGCTTTCTTTCAGATGGCGCAAATAGATTCTCTATCAGACCTGTGTAGGTCAGGGTCAACATTATTGGGTCAAGGTTGAGATTTGTGGTTCAAGGTCAACCTTTTTCATAAGATGACATCAGAACAGAAAAAGATTTATGGGTTTTGTTCATCTCTGTGTTTCGATTTGGGATCAATTGTCAGTTTTTCCAGAAACATTCTACAGACCTCAGAAAATAGCATTCTATGATCTACAATATTTCAAGGTTAGTGCATTTCTCCTATTTCTTCAATTACTATCATATATCATATCTATACATATAATTAACAGAATTTAAGATTCCCTTCTTGTTATTCTCCTTTCCAAATAGTTGATTCATT
>MU223489.1:926918-944706 GCA_018584345.1 Thuja plicata | reverse complement strand
CATCTTGATACTCCTCAAGATGTGGCTAAGAAAGTGTATGTCCAATTAATGAATTCCAAGAAAGAAAACTTTAAACCTATTCTGAAAAATGCTTTACATAAGTACAAATGTCCTTTCCACAATAGTAGTAAACATTTACTTTCTGATTGTGTGCATTTCAAATTATATGTTTTTGATTAAGGTTAAAGTAGTTTTTGAAGGGAACAGTAACCCTTTACAAAATACTAAAGATAGACAATTAGAAACAAAAATAGAGATGAACAGACAAAATTAGAAAAAAATAGCTAGGGGAAAGGAAGATAATGCATATTGAACCCCACTAGCAAAAGCACCCTATCAAAAGATGATAATGCATTTCAAATTATATGTTAGAGATAGAGCTTCTCATGGAATTATATCTTATTCTCGAGCGGTATTATAATTTGTTCATAACTTTGACATAGGGAATTCCCCTCATTCTTCTACAAGTTAGACTATTTTTTTCTTCTTGTCTCTTAAACTGGGGGGCAAGAGGTATGCTATTCTAGTCTTATAGGATCCATTATCCTCTTAGCATGAATGTTCTTTTGAGTATAATTGGTTATTATTTCTACATTATATCCTTATAACTTACTACACTCATGATATTCTTTCTAGGACATCTGTTCTGTAAGGATATCTCTTATTTTTATAACTTTGATATAATTTGATATATCCTTTGCCATCAACCCTGGGGGGGAGGTCTTTTCTCCTTCTACCTCTATCTAAGGATTTACTTTCCTTAGCTTAGTGGGATTTTTTTATGTTGCAAACATTATTTTCCTTATAAAGATCTATGTTTTGACCATTGATACCCCCTTATTTGAGAGGTGATTGTCCTAGGTCATTACCTCTTCTTTATTTTGCAAATTATGTTCTTTATAAAATATTGTCCTTGCTTTTTAGTTAGAGTTTGTTATCCTTCATTCCAAGATTCCTCATCCTCTTCATTGCAAGGAGCTTGATGGTTGAATCTTGACTCTCTCTTGCATTTTCGAAGATGACATTTTATCCTAAGAACTCCTCTCTGGTAGGGCTCTTGTTGATAAGATCTCTTCCTCTTTGAGAATCCTTTTTCCATAAGTGAAATATCCATTTCATGATTATCTATGTTCTTAGATGTAAGGGTCAAGGATCTTCGCTAAATAATATGGTATACATTGTTGTTAAGAGGGATATCTCCTTACCTTGTGAAGTAGGTATCCTCTTCCTCTTCCTTATCCTACCTAGTAGGTAGCCATGATAAGGAGGGGGGAATATATAGGGTCTCCCTTGTACTATAATTTACATTTTTTATATTTTACAGTATGCTAAATCCTTGGAAGGTAACGCACATAAGTTGCTAAATCCCGAAGAGACACGCATTTTTATTTTTTATGTTTACTAAATCCTTGGAAGGTAATGCACATTAGTTGCTAAATCCTTAAGAGACACGCATTTTTACTTTTTATGTTTTCTAAATCCTTGGAAGGTAACGCACATAAGTTGCTAAATCCTGAAGAGATACACACCCTTTTTATTTTTACAATATGCTAAATCCTCGAAAGGCAACACACATAAGTTGCTAAATCCTGAAGGGACACACATTTTATATTGCATAGTGATACAATAATGTGGATCTATGGATATTTTCAAAATCCATCAGAAGACACATATACAATTACAAGCATAGTTTTTGTGTGAATCTATTGGGCTCTCCCTCCGTGGTGATTCATCGTAAGGTGAGCATCTTACTAGGCAAGGTAATCACTTTCTCTTCTCTCTTTTTCTTTCATGCTAGTAGGATTAGATCATGAAGCTATGTTATATATGGTGTTGTTCTTGTCTTACTTATGTAGTCATGTATGTTTTCTATGATTGATTGGAACTCTTTATTTTCATATCTTTATGTATGTATTTTGAGTTAGAATCCTTGGTTTGGGGGCTCATATCCCTGACTTAGTGATATTCTACCTCGTTGCAATCCACTAGGATCCTTTTCCTCTAACTTTATTGTGAGCACATTCAATTTTTGTACTCCCGCTAAAGTGGGGGCTTAATGTATCATCTTAAAATGGAAGCATTTCCATGTTAAGATAATTTAGCCCTCCTTAGGGGATGTTTTTGACCTCCATCATATGATCCTCCCATTTCTGCATCATCTCCTACTTCTATGCCTATTCAGGACCCTGATTGGGCCTCTCTGGGCACCTCCTACCCCACCTGGTATATTTTCTAGGGGTTCTGGCCCACTGGGTCAAGGTCAACCTCTACCTTGACCTAGGTCAGGGTCGACCTCAACCCTGACCAGGGTCCCCTTTCCAAAATTGGAAATTTGTCGGCTGTTGGGGGTCATCCAAAATTCAATTTTCCCACTTCCAGGTCGGCTGTTTCGGGTTATGAAGCGTTGATTCCTAAATTATATTTAATATAGGTCCTTTTCAAGGGGCATGGGTCTAATTGTAATTTAATTATCCTATTTTTGCCTCCTTAGAAGATTGTTCCCTAGTTTCATATAAAAGGAAGCTCTCTCTCTCTTTCTCTCTCTCTCTCTCTGTCTCTCTCTCTCTCTCTCTCTCATTTGGTCTAAGCCTTCTAAGTGCAAAAAATCTCTAAGCAAGATTTTGTAAAGAAGCAAAAAGTTCAACCATCCATTGTTCTACATATTTCCAAGCTTTCAAGGTGTTCAAGTCTTCCTCTCAAGCATTCAATTTCTCCATTGAAGATCAAGGATTCAAGCTCTCAAGCCTTTGAAAGGATTAGGTTCAAACATTCAAGATTCATCATTCAAACCCTATATCTAGCAATCCATGTGGTGTGATATTCCTTCAAGATATTTTGTGCATCCCCAAGACTCTTTCATCATCTCTTCAAAGTGGATTTCAAGCATACAATCATGGAGGTTTATGGTTTCTAAAGTCCATGCTTTCATACTTACATACTTGCATACATTTGAATTTCAATTACATGTCTATTGAATATCATAGCTTCATTGTTAGATTCAATTCTACTACTTGCTAGAAGTCTATACTTTATTGATTTCAAGGTTAATTCCTAAATTGGGGTTTGACCAAGGCAAAACCCTCCCCCACAACAAACAATCCTCTTTTTCTTGTAGATAAAAGTTCAAAATAGAAGATTTGAGACCTGATCTAGATACCCTTTTCAGCTTTCTTTCAGATGACGTGAATAGATTCTTTGTCGGACTTGTGTAGGTCAGGGTCGACATTATTGGGTTAAGATTGACATTTGTGGGTTTTGTTTGTCTTTGCATTTCGGTTCGGGATCAACTATCAGTTTTTCCATAAACAGTCTAAAGACCTCAAAAAACAACATTCTTTGATCTACAATATTTCAAGGTTAGTACATTTCTCCTATTTATTCAATTACTATCATATACCATATCTATACATATAATTAATAGAATTTAAGATTCCCTTATTGTTATTCTCCTTTCCAAATAGTTGATTCATTTGTGCATTAGCACTTCCTTTAGGTTGAACAACTTAGATCTCCCATTTGTGCATTTGGGAATAAAAGAGGAACATCTTATCTTCTCCCTAATAACAATTGCAATACATAATCAATTAAATTCAAGTAAGTATAAAGTGGGTTAAGGAATTCAACACACCTTAATCAAATCAAACAACAATTAACAATCAAATTACCTTATCCTCTTTCAACACCTTACATACCCCTCCAACTCAATCCCCTATTTTATATATTGCACAACGTATCTCTTGGATCACACATCATTTCTACATATTGGCATTGAGATCTTTATGATTTGGGTCTTGAGTGATTTTGTTTTATTATGTTTTATTTTCTCTTAAAAAATGTAATTGATCTGGCCAACTTATGAGTTGCGAAGGATCTATATATTGAGGCTCTTGATATTTGTTTAGTAGGGGGTAGATGGCAGTTCTGAGAAGATAACCTTAGAAGGTTAGCATTAGGGTTTAGATATATATATTTCTCTTGTAATCAGGCATCAATGTTGGAAGTCTTTAATTCACATGTTGCAGGCCAATGTGATATAAATATTTGATTCTATGATAATGTGAAGATATGTTATAACATGTTGATTGTCTATTCTTGTTTTTGTGTTGTTTGTTTCCGCTATTTTCACTCTTTCTACATGGTTGGACTATCTCCATTTGGGAAATCCCATATGCATTTCTTGGTTGTACATCTCCCCGTAGGAAGAGGGGGTACCACCTTAATTTTGTTTCATAAGGATGGAAGCAGTTCTTCAATGAACCTCCTTTTCTTCAATCCATCCTCAAGTTGGTTTTCCAATTTACATTGAAGGTCTCTAAGCCTTCAATTTTAGTTCTTTATGGTCTCATTATTCCCTTGTCTAGTGTTATAGATCTATACTACTACCTCAGCATTATCATGTAGCAGTTTGAATTCTTCCTCAAATGCCCTCCTCAAGTCATCTCAAAAAGTTATGTATATTCTTGTTAGATTTGTGTACCAGTCAATGATTATTACATGTAAGGTAGTATTAAATGTATTTAACCAATATTCATGGTTGTCTTCTTTATATGCTTGCCATATGATCACACATGTTTTACACTAACGAGAAAGGTCCTCTATTCTTTCACTCATGAACTTTGGGAGTTTTTCTTTCTCCAGAGTGTTTACCATTTTTATCGTTTGTTAAAAACCATGTGCAGTACATCCATTCCTATAGTTCTCTTTCACTGTGAAACACATGTGAGCTCTCAACTTTTCCACCATTTTCATCTCCTCTAGTTACCTCCCTCACACTGGTACTGTCTTCTCCCTAAAGTCTCTAGTTCCAGTCCCACTATTATGGGCTCCTCTAATAGAGCTATATTTTCAGTATCAAAAGGGTATTTTGAAATAATTTTTCTACCTCCTATTTAAGGGTTCTTTCCTCATTGGTGACGCCTTAAGAGTAAACTGATAATTTAGTTGGTATAGAATCATAATCCAATACCTCCTCCTCAGTCACCTCTTGTACTGAAGGACTATTTCCTATTCGGAAAGGTCATCCTCGTCTTCATCTAATATTGGTAAGTTATTTGTGTTTTGTTTCCACTCTTTCTTCATGGGTTGTGTTTTTTCATCCCTATGATTATGCCTTCGCCTGCCACTCTAGCTTCTCCTTACGCTCTAGTTATTTCTATACAGGGGCCTTAGGTATTCTTTAATGATTATTTACAATAGTAGTCACCTCTCACTGTTCTCCTAGATGCTCAGGGACCTCCTGATGGAGGTTTTTAATTCCCTTTTTGCTTCTATCTCCCTCCTATAAATTACCTTATATTCTTGTTCTTAAAATGGGCGCCAATTATTTGAATTTATAGAGGTATGATGTCTACTTTTGTCACACTCCTCTTCCCTTTGGTTCTATTCCTCGTACTATTGTATTATTTGTTGCTGACATTATTCTTGTTTCCTTTTGATACGTATTTCTTCTATTTCAACCAAGTTTCATTCCAGAATCCTTTGGATCCTTCCAAGATGATCATATTCATCTAGTCACACTAAGAATTCATCATATACCATGCCTTTAGGGACATCTCTCTTGTGGGCTTCCCTCTGCATGTACTAATTGACTGAAGCTTCCCACACATGTATCAGGTCCTACGTTAATTGATCCTCTCTTGTCACCTCTTCTTCCTTTATGTCACTATTAGTTATAGGCACTTGTTATTTAGAAGAATGGCCTATTACTCCATCATCACACCTTTTTCACTTCCCCACAAGCTCTACATTTGAAATTTGAAATGAAGAAAAAATGTTTACTCCCTTCAGATTATAATTATTTTCTTTGTGCACAAAATAAACGTAATTATAATAATTTAATTTGTGCATAGAGTAAAAATAATTATAATTATTTTCTTTGTGCACAAAACAAATATAATCTATGGTGTTAGTATGATTTTAGGTTAATGGATTCACCTCAAGAATCTCATTGGAAATTTAAGAAAAGGATACTCAGATATATTGCAAGAACAACTAGATATGGAATTCTATATTTCAAAAACTAATGAATTTGATTTGTTTCGTTATACGGGAAGTAATTTTTGTAGGTAATTTTTATGATAAGAAGATCACTTCTAGATATACATTTCATTGTGGCATAGGTGTAATCTCCTTGACATCAAAGAAGCAAGACATAGTGACACTCTCATCAGCCAAAGTTGAGTACTTAGTAGCCACATCAACAACATGCCAAGAAGTTTGGCTAAGGAGAAAACTGAAGAATCTATTACAAGCACAAGAAGAGCCAACACCTTTCTTTTGTGACAAATATCAGCAATTGAATTATCTAAGAACCATGTTTTTCATGAAAGGAGAAATCATATCAATACGAGTTACCATTTTAGTAGAGAGTTGGTCAACAATGGAGAAATCTATCTTGAATTTTATAAATGTGAAGATTACTTAGTAGATATTTTTACAAAGGTATTGCCTAAAGAGGTTTTTGAATATCTATGAAAAAATATAGGAATGATTGATGCTAAGATGTTAGTAGACTAAATTAAGGAGAAATGTTAGAGAACATTAATTTATTCTTCCTCACATACACACCCAATTAAAAGTGAACTGTAGATAAAAAAGAATGTTTGTATAATTGTTGTTCATATTTTCTAAAAATAAGGGCAATTTTTATACACGTGTATATAATGATTGAAGACTTTTATTGTATGGGCTAAACATTGGTTATTGTGTCATCCACATATTCAAACTCCTATCTAGGTTCTCTCCACATATCATTCTATTAAGTTGTACTATTTATTTCAATATGTTCTCCTTAGTGTTAGCTCAGTCCGCTCCTCTATTTATATAAAGGGTTGTATTTTATTTTTATACGAGAAATAAAATCCACATTTTTAACAGCTATTGTAGTACATTATTTTTAATATATTTTTTAATCTTTTTATCTTCTCATATTTGTTGTTATATATTTTCATTTGCCTTCAATAGTCATGATGTTGAAATACATAAATCTACTATCAATTTTGATAATGTTAAGGATTTGAATTTAAAACTAAAAAAGGTAATGAGTTAAGGAAGTCTACTATGTAGCTAAAACGTCCAACATAGTTTATTGATTATGAGTTGTTAACCAGTAATCATCCAAAATCAACATTATGAAAAGATAGTTTTGAGAGATGGGAGAGGATTCGAGCGGGAGAGATGGAGATTCAAACTGCAAGCGGCATTCTGGCAGATTGGTTGCAGGCGATGGTTCGGGTAGTAGCCCTGAACATGTACCTTCAGTTCTGGGGACATCTTCTTTCCCAGAAAGGGTTAGGGTGTTAGTCACTTCATTGGAGGAACAAGTTTGTTCTTCTTTGGATAGGGGTATCACGGGTACTCCCTTGAAAGCAGCGTTAAATGGGGATCAACTTGTTAGTGAGAATACTTTAGGAGAAGGGCCTAGTCCATCTCCTAAAGTGATGAATAATGAGGATATTCCTTCACATGACCCACTAGTGGGAACAAAAAGTATTCCAGGAGATGGAGAAGCCAAAGTCAACCCTCAAAGTCCAAAAAAATGGTCAGACCTTGTGGGAGCAAGAAAGGAGGTTGATTCATTTTCCTCTGAAGAACTGGTTAAAGCTTTTCTTCAGGAGGGAGAAGTTGCCATTTTTGTCCCGGACACTATGGTTGATCGATCTGTCTCTGCCATGGAATTTACGCTGGTTGGTAAGTTTCTTGGCCCTAGACCTAATATTGAAGTAGTCAAAACTTTTGTTTCAAGGAAATGGGCTTTGAAAATTCATGTGGACATTGCGGCCTTGCCTAAGGGTTTTCTCTCCTTTTCCTTTCCTAACAAGGAAGACCATGATTATGTTTTATGTAGTAGTCCCTGGATGTTTGGTCAAATGGTTGTTGCTTTCCATAAACGGTCTCCTAACTGGAATTACTCTGAAGATTTTTTTAAGGCTATTCCTGTCTGGGTTAGGTTTCCTGGCTTGCCTCTGGAATATTGGAATGAGGGACTCTTTAAAGGATTAGCCTCGTCTTTTGGGGGAGAACTCATTTCAGCTGATCCTATGATGATGGCCAATTCCAGACTTGTTTATGCTAGAATCTGTGTCAATCTTACCCAGTTTGAGAATCTTCCTTCAACTATTAATATTAACTCTAAACTGGGGCAGTACAAACAAGAGGTGTCCTTTGAATCGCTTCTGTTTGCTTGTTTTGTTTGTCACAAAATGGGGCACTGGGCCAAACATTTCCCAAAAAAAACTCCTAAGGTCTCTCTACCAGCTGTGGCGGAACCAAAAAGACAAGTCTGGAAAGAGGTTAAAGGTGATAACAGTAGTAACAATGAAGCATCAAAGGAGAAAATAGAGTCTAACACGATTCCTATTTTTCAATAAGGGGAAATTACTGAACCGGTGTCACATGTGTCAGCCTCTACTAAAGTTTTTGAAATGGTGGCTGATCTTAATGACAAAATCCAGAAGATCCCTATCCCCTCAGAGAACCCTGAAAACTTGGTTGTTTTGGGTGTTTCTGTTGAGAAATCAGCTCAAATGGTGGTGATGGTCCCTTTTAAAGAAGAAGTATCTAGTTAGAGAAAACCAGAGGATAAAGTTACTACTGAAAATTTTAAATCTGAGGAAGATGATTCATCCTCTATTCCTGATACTTTTTCAGGGTCTAGTGATGAAGAAATAAATGCAAGTGAAGAACCTATGGATGGGATAGGACCCTGGACTGTTCAAAAAGGGAAGAAGAAGAATAGGAGAGAGAGGAATAAGGATTTTTCCACTCAAGGATCAAAGGGAGTCACTACTCAAAGTAAAGCTGATGGAGTACACAAGCTAAAAGTGGATGTTGGATCCCACAAAAAGACCCAAGGCAGACATTCCAACAGAGAAGTCAGAGAGAGAAAGAAAAAAGGATGTAGCGAATGGTAAGCAACTTACCATTCAAGGTATCTTTACTCTGGTTAAAAAATGAAGTATATTTCATGGAATATAAGAGGGATGAATGCCCCTCATAAACAAGACATTCTTAGGAATTTAGCTAGAGATCACAAACCTAATATAATTTTTGTTCAAGAAACCAAAATGAGTAAAGAGAAGGTTGAAAAAATTAGAATTTTTAAAAACAATGGGGTGGCTAGTTTTAGCTCTGAAGGAGCCTCGGGGGCAGTTGATGTCTTCTGGAATTTGAATAACATTAGAGGTTCTATGGTTCTAGAAGATTTAAATTTCCTTAGTTTAAACTTCTTCCATTTTAAGATGGATTTTGAATGGGTTTCTACTACCATTTATGCCCCCAACTCTAAAATGGGAAGATCTCTTTTTTGGAGGAAAATTGAAAACCATAGGAGAGTCTTTTTGGATATGTCATGGCTGATCATTGGGGATTTCAACTGCCCTCTAAAAGACAATGAGAAGTTTGGTGGAGTGGGTAACCAAAACTTGGAAGGTAGAATGGATCTCATGGAATTCATTAATAATCAAGCTCTTCTTGATATGGAGCTTCAGGGAGTCAATTTTACCTGGTCTAATAGAAGGGTTGGTCATGAACTCATTCAAGTTAGATTAGATCGGGCTTTGATTAGTGGTTGTTGGCTTAAAAACTTTTGTTGTAGGCTTTCTTCTCTTTCAAAGATTGGATCGGATCATTTCCCCATTTGATTTATTGCTGATCCAATTACAAAATAGGGACGCCCGCCCTTCAAGTTTGAAAAAATGTGGGTGGATCATCCGGAGATGGAACATAATATTAAAGACTGGTGGAAGATTAAAATTTAGGGTACTGCTATGTTTAGAGTTGTTAAGAAACTTCTCAATGTGAAACACAATGTTAAGAATTGGAGAAAAATAGTGTTTGGTGACATTTTTAAGGCCAAAAGTCAGCTTAAAAAAGATCTTGATATTATTCAGGACACTATACAACATACTGGTCTCACGGAGGAACTTAGGGATAAGGAAGAAAGCATCCTAGCTAAGACTCATAATATTATATCCAAAGAAGAAGATTACTGGAGGCAGAGATCCAGATCTATCTGGCTCAAAGCTAGAGACAAGAATATTAGATTCTTCCATTTATCTTCCTCTAAACACAGAGCTTCTAATAGAATTTCAAACCTCAAATTGGAGGATAAGGAAGTTACTAGTGACAAAGAAATTTCTGAGGCTATGGTTCCTTTCTTCTCTTCTTTGTTATCCAAAGATCCTAATCTTGACATGGAGAATCAAAATGATCTTCTCGATAATATTCCTTCCATCATCAATGATGATACTAATCGTGCTCTTGTGGCTATCCCCTCTCAGGATGAAATCAAGGCAGCAGTCTTCTCTTTTGAAGGTGATAAATCCCCTGGCCCGAATGGGTTTCCTATGTTTTTCTTCCAGAAATTTTGGTATATTTTTGAAATAGACATTTGCAATGTGGTGAAATAATTCTTTGGCTTGAAATCTCTACTCAAAAAAATCAATGCGACTTTCTTGGCCTTGATCCCTAAGAAGACTGGTGCTGATTCGGTGGATGCTTTTAGACCGATTAGTCTTTGTAATTCGGTGTACAAAATCATATCCAAAGTAATTACCTCTCGTATTTTGTATCTTCTACCCCAAATTATTTCCCCTTAGCAAAGTGGATTTGTGCCTGGTAGGCAGATTCTTGATTCTATTCTGAAGGTTCACGAGGTTATCCACTCAACCCAGGTATCTCTCAACTCTGGTTTCTTTCTTAAGTTGGACCTCTTGAAGGCTTATGACTGGGTTGACTGGGATTTGTTGATCAGAATCCTAAGATCATTTGGTTTTGGTGAAATTTTTACTCAATTGATTTATCAGTTAATCAGTACTTCTACTGCTGCCATCTTGATCAATGGCTCTCCTTCAAGGTTTTTCAAACCGTCTAGAGGTTTAAGGAAAGGAGATCCTCTTTCTCCTATCCTGTTTTCCATCTTAGCTAAATGTCTGGGATGTCTTTTTCAAAAGCTTATTGACATAGGGTCTTTTAAGGGTCTCTCTCCTTCCTCATCTTCTAGACCTTGCTCGCATGAACAGTTTGTGGATGATACTATTCTCATGGGCTTCTCTTCTATACAGGAAGCTAGGACTATCAAGACTACTCTTTCTACCTATTCCCTTGGGTCGGGGAAATTAGTAAATTGGGATAAAAGCTCCTTATATTTTATTAATACTCCTGAGGACAGGCAACACAAAATTGCAAGAATTATTGGGTGCAGAATTGAGTCCCTTCCTGCCACCTACCTTGGCCTCCCTCTTGGTCTTAAACCTCCAGATTCCTTCTGGGGAGGTATTGTTGATAGATTTAATAGGAAGCTGGCTAGTTGGAAAGGAGCCATCCTGAGTCAAGCAAGTAAATTTCAACTTCTCAAGGCATCCTTACAAAGCCTCCCTATCTATGCTCTCAGTCTATTTAAGATCCCTGGTAAATTTTCTGATATCATTGAGAAAATTTAGAGAAATTTCCTATGGTCGGGTGTCGAGGAGAAAAAAAGATTAGCCTTAGTGGCTTGGGATAAAGTCTACACTCCCAAAAAATGGGGAGGTCTGGGATTACGCCCCATAAGAGCTACCAACTTGGCCCTGCTGGCTAAATAGATTTGGAGAATTTTTGGTGTTAGAAGAGAATGGAATGACATTATTCATAAGAAATACCTATTCTCCTTCTCCCACATATCCAAATTTTGGAATACCAAGTAGAAAGTGCATGGTTCTTTTATTTGGAACAATATTCAGAATGTGAAGGATGTGGCTTTTAAAGGCGCTAGGTGGTTTTTAGGTAATGGCAGAAAAATTCATTTCTGGGATGACTGCTAAATGAAAGATTATCATTCAAACTCTGTTACTACTTTGCAACCCTTCATTAATCAGTGCATTCGAAGACATGGAGCTATGGTTAGGAATTACTGGAGGAATGGATCGTGGATTGATTTGTCCATTTATGATAAGATGTTAAAACCCTTAATGCTGGACCTATCGATCTGGAAGATTAAGAGCTCTAATGACGACAAGCTCCTTTGGGGAATTCTTCCTTCTGGAACCTTCACAATGGCTTCTTGCTCAGATGAGTTATTAAAACAACTAAACCCTATCCCGTTTTGGGCTCAGGCTTGGGACAATTCTTTAATTCCTAAAATTAATATATTTTTCTGGTTGGCTTTGCAGAACAAAATTCACCATTGATAATCTCCAGAAAAGGGGAATGGTGCTGACTAACAGATGTTGTCTTTGTAAAAATGCTGAGGAATTTTTTTATCATATTGCCTTTGATTGCAGTTATGCTTGGGAGGTTTGGAATGACTTATTACAATGTTGGGGGATTAAGTGGGTCTTCCCCAATAAAATGGAAAACTTTTATATCCAATGGTGAAATGTGTCTTCCCCCATTGATCAACAACTATGGAACCTCATTCCTCCTCATGTGATATGGCGTTTATGGAGAGAACGCAATGATAGAGTTTTTAGAAATATTGAACTTCCTCCTAAAGTGGTTGTTGAGAAAATAAAGAGGAGTATAAAGGAAAATTTCAGGCCTCATCTGGTAGAATGCTGGATTATAATGCTGGTGATATGGGTTTGAGAACTATTATCCATAAACATCATCTAAGGGAGAATGCAATCTGGCTTTCCCCTCAGCCTAGGTGGATAAAAATTAACTTTGATGGCGCTGCTAAGGGTAACCCAGGACCAGCTGGTTGTGGTGGCCTCATCCGTGATGACATGGCTAATTGCTTGGCTGTGGTGGCCCTTCCTATTGGGTTTCAAACCAATCACGTGGCGGAGGCTATGGCCCTTGTTCAGACACTTAAACTTGTCAAAGAACACATGGCACAGAAGGTGTGGATCGAGGGTGATTCACTTCATATCTTAAAATGTATTAGTGACAAGATAGATCCATCACAGACAATCAAGGATATCATCGAGGAGGCCAGAATCATAATTAATTCCTTCAATCAAGTTATTATTTCTCACGCCTATAGGGAGGCAAATGGTACTACTGACGAGTTGGCCAATTTTGCGGTTAATGCCTAGGATATCATGATTTGGCACGATTATTCCAATCTGACCGTGGATATTAAAGCCAAGTTGGCCTATGAAAAATCCTGAAGCATGAGGGTAGATTGGGTGCACCTTGAGAAACTATGATGATTTGACATATTTCAAAAAATCAGAGGGAAATGATTACAGAAAGTGGTGTCTTTCCCAAGAACACTAAATATAGACATGAGTTAACCCTTGTTAACTTCAGAGTTTCCAGTTTTCAGAATTATTATTTCATCTTTGTGTGTATCCTCTATTCTAAGAACTGTGTGATCATGGGAGGAGGTCTTAACCGCAAAGAGCCGAAGGACTGTGTTAAATGGAAAAAAAATTCGAAGGTCTAGGAAATCCTTGAGAAGGGTGGTCTTACTACTTATATGGAAAGAATGTATGGGGCTAAAGACAGTGCCACTAAATTATTTGTGGACTCATGGAAAAATGGGGAGGTGACCATAGCGGGTATCACTGTTAAAATCATGGAGGAGTTCATTGCCGAGATCTCTGGGCTCAGCATGAAGGGAATTAAGTTCTTTAGGGATAGCAAGGTTTCTCGCAAAGCTATTCGTCAGTTTCCAAAGAGTAAGGAGGAGAAAAAAAGTCTTGTTAAAGAGTCTGGGGGCTGCTATGATGTGGATTCATTCAAATATTTTTGGGCTTCTGTCATGGTGGCGATCATGGAATATGTTACTTTGGACGGTAGGTTCAAAAGAGCCCACTCTTACCACTTTGTTCTGCTCTGTCATTTTCAGCATAAAATTAGGGTCTCTCTACCTTTCTTTATTTTACAATCTCTTCGCTCTAGCATAGTCTAGTATAAGAAGAAGGATAATAAACCCATTCTTCATGAAGGGTTGATCCTCTTAATTGTAGAACATATCAAGAAGAAGGCTAGGGATAGCCCTGCCACTACCCCGTCCAAATCTGGGTCGGGTAAAAAAAGAATTAGGGATGGAAATGAGAAAAGCAAGAGTTCTATAGGAAAAAAAATTAAGAAGGAGAAGGAAACTACCATGGATACGGATACCTCTACTAATAGTGTGGAAGGCTATGACAATATGGCTGATTCTACAGAGGAAGATAGTTACTCTGCTTCCTTGGTGTTGAACTCTGTCTTGGAGGAGAACGAGAACATGGATGAGGAAATGACGGGTTCTATGGATAGAGAAAAAGATTGCAGGAAAAATAGAGAGGATAAGAAGGAGGATGAGGAAGGTCAGAAGGTGCCTATTCTGGTTGAGTATGATAGTTCTGAAGACCATGATGTTTCGATATCGCTGAAGCTTGAAGTGGTCATGGGTTGTGATCAAGATACTCAAAAGGAAGCTACAGAGGTGGGGAACATTTCCCCTGTCAAGGAGCTGACCTCACCTGTGATGGAGACAGATAATGTCCCCGGTAATTCTCAGAACATTCCTTTTATCAAGATAGTGGATCTTCAGGAAAGAAATGTCCAACTGCTAAAGGATGACATGGATGATAAGATTGACCCTCCTTTTGGGGTTCTCCAAACAGCCAAAGCTGCTTCTATGTACTCCTTTCGGTTAATGAAATGGGTGTTCTAGGAAATCAAGAACCTTCACCTGAAGTATCATGCCATTGATGGTAAGGTGAATACTCTGCAGAATCTTATGGAGTCTAGCTTCAACACCAGGAAGGATAAGAGTAACGATGACAGTAATGTCCTGCAGTTACAAGCCAGAGTTGATACCCTAGAGCATACCATGAAAAAACATATGCATGATTACAACAAATTTATGGGTTCGGCCATGGATTTTTTCTTGACCATTAAATCTGAGTTGGATACTGGGTCGCCAGGAAATAAACCAGAGGACATTACTGACAACCTGGACGATGAAGGTCCCAGAAAATGCACCAGATCAGTGCGAAAGAATAAAATTCATGACATAATCCAGGAACTCTCTGAGTTCAATGCAGCGATGAAGAAAATATCTGAAGCTAAGCAGGAAGCTGCGGAGGCTTGTAAGGAGTTGGTTTAGTGCTCTTGTTTATGGGTTTGGTGTTTGTTCTTTTTTGTGGTTTTTTTAGCTGCTGGTTTTTTTCCTGTTGTCTGTTGTTGTCTGTTTTTCTGCGGTTGGACTTCTTGTCCTGTCTCTTTTTGGGGTACCTTCATGTTTTATCTATATTTATAGCTTGTAAGGGGTTTTGGGTCCCCATTTAAAACCTATTTTTCATGCAATAAAGAACTAGTAATCATCTAGAATTGTTTTTTACTGATTAAATATAGTTGGTTACTTTCAAGCAAGCTTGTAATGATCATAATAGTGAGAAATGGATGGAGGCAATGTTACAGGAAAAAGATTTATTGAAAGAAAATCTCACCTTAGACTTGGTGAAACTTCCTCCAAATAAGAAAGCCTTTAAAAACCGATAGGTCTATCGATTGAAGGAAGAAGAAGAGGACATAAAATGTTATCAAGCTTTACTAGTTACAAGTTACGCTCAACAAAAGGGATATAATTTAATGAATTTTTTCCCCCAGTGGTGAGGATGACTTCTATTTGTGCAGTCTTGGGATTGGTAGTTGTTTAGGATATTGAGATTTAACAAATAATGTTAAAACTGTGTTTCTTCATGGAGATGTTGAAAATGACCTCTATATGGAGCAACCTAAAGGCTTTATAAAAAAAGGACAAGAACACTTATATTAGAGACTGAAATGATGTTTCTATGGGCTCAAACAATATTTGACGAGATGGTATCACAAATTTGATCATCTTATGGTTGAGCATCACTTCATCTGTTGTGAATATGACTCTTATGTTTACTACAAGAAGCTTACTACTAATGAGTTTGTTTTACTAGTACTTTATGTTGATGCATACTAGTTACTGACTCTCATTCCTATAAATGTATCTGAACTATTTTTAGTTTACTAGTGTTGTATTAGGAATATGCATATATGTACATATATGCATGTATATACATATTTGTACATAAATATCAATTCATGTGTGTATACTTAAAAATAAATGTTTTGTCACAATTTATACCGAAATAATGTTTAATTATGATGATCCACCTATTTGGATGTATATTAGTATATTTGGTATTATTTATGGTATGCATGTAATTCAAAATGGGATTGAAGATGTAAATTTAATAAATTTCATTTAAATAATAATATTATTTAGATTTGACTAATCAATGATTATCAAATTATATCATAAAGTAACGAATCTTATTAAACATAAAATTTTGTCATTAATCAATATGTAAATGCATCAAGATGCTCCTCATAATGAACTCAAAACTAGATTAAAAAATGTCATTATTATACAAATTTAACTTTAGAATTAAAATAGTAAGATAAATTTAAATGAGGTTATGTAATGATATTTAATGAAACAGTTTAAATTATAAAGTACTATTATTTAAATATCATAAATAATCATAATGACTTGAATTTTATTTATTTTTTAAATAAATTATTAAATGCTTATCGTAAAATGTCAAATAAAAGGATCTAAATTTTATATACTTATCATTGAAATAGCTTCCGTATTCTTATAGTCTTATGATATCACTTTATATATTGTCTATTTGCTAAAAAAATATTTTAATAAATTATCTAAAACTATAATTCAAAGATAAAAATAAATGAATCTTACATTCATATATTTCTTATTAAAATTAGAAATCTAACACTCATTTATTATTAAATGTCTCTATTGTTTCTACTGTTCTACTTATTATTGGTTTAAGTTATTTACTATAATAAGATTAGGATAGGAAAATATTGTAAAGAAAACCCAATTATTAGAATTCCTCCCGACTATGACCACATATTTTAATTACCATGTTGAGATTACGTTAAGAATATATTGTACAAGAAAATCCAATTACATAAATGTCTGGCTGACTTTGACATCATTTTATATATCATTCTAGTTCTGTCTGGCTGACTTTGACGTCATTTTATATATCATTCTAGTTCGGTAAAAACTTTTCCTGAATTGTTAATGGTGTATGTATTATTTTGTTAATCGATAGATCACAAAGATCAACGTCTGCATAGCGACGAATACCAAAACTTAACTTCACCAGTTTTTGTCCTCAACGCGTACTTGAAATTTTCAAAACTACAATTCAATATATTCTCCAATAAGTAAGCAGAGGATTTGCATGTAGTAGACAGACTTTCTGCTTTCAATCCTTGGAATTTTTAATGGCCACCATGTTTGCTCTTTTCTGTGGCCTTTTGGTTTGGATAGGAAGTGCAACTGGGTCACCAACTGATGGTTTTACTCAGCAGAAACTAACTGATGCAAACATTGAGATACAAAAGCCATATGATAAACAACTCTCGGATCGTTACAGCTTCATTGATGGCGTCCATGACATGTGGGTTTACAGCACTGACAAACCTCATAATCCCAGCAGCAACACCAGGCCCAGGACAGAAATACGCATCAAGGTTCATGATTTATTTTTTATTAATCATCTTCCTCTATAATTTATATGAGATGCTGTAATATGGTATTTTGTTTGCTTAATTTAAGGTGGTTTAATGCAGGGAAAAGACTATAAAAGTGGGGTGTGGCAATTCGAGGGCGAGGGGTATGTTCCCCGGGGGACGAGTGGAGTAAGCGTGATGCAGATTCATGGGTACGTGGGGCACGCAACGGTAATAATGTTGGATGCTGTGGATGGAGACCTTAAGCGATATCATGCCGATGTAGTGTCGCCTGATATTTATGACCGTTGGTTTCATCTGAATGTGATTCATGATACAGATCGGAGGA
>MU223489.1:887457-926842 GCA_018584345.1 Thuja plicata | reverse complement strand
AGTCATCTTGCATGGAATCTCGCTGGAGAAATATCAAACTCTGGAGCAAATAAATTAGTGAAGCCTATGGTAGTCCTTGATTATTGGCACTAGGTATTTGGAGTACGCTATGTTCCACACCAGCGTACTGTAAATATGCTTAGGTTATGGGGTATCTCTTATAAATGCTCATGTCTGTATTTGTACGTATATAGGTAAGATTTGATCCACTAATACTAGGTATTTGGAGTACGCTATGTTCCACACCAGCGTAATGTAAATATGCTTAGGTTATGGGGTATCTCTTATAATGCTCATGTCTGTATTTGTAAGTATATAGGTAAGATTTGATCCACTAACACTAGGTATTTGGAGTACGCTATGTTCCACACCAGCGTAATGTAAATATGCTTAGGTTATGGGGTATCTCTTATAAATGCTCATGTCTGTATTTGTAAGTATATAGGTAAGATTTGATCCACTAATATTATGGTGAATCATTTTTTAAAAGTCTAGCTCTTTAGTATATGGGTTTTTGTTAGGTTTTTATATATATAAGACGTACATATTTATGTTTATTGTAATCTTATATTTCAATGTTTTTTTATATTTTTAATATGATAATGGTTAGTCTATTCTATTATTTTGTTTCTTATCTGATTATCAATTAAATTTTCTTATGAATTCTTTTCATTGAAATCATAAAAGTAAAACTATTATCCCATAAATATTAGATGTTTATTTTATAGCCATCGATTTACAATTTTGTTCTAATTTGATCATTCCTAAAAGAAGGGTGTCATGATATTACTTTTATTTGTATTAGTAATTTCAAATGTGTTTTAAAGAATAGTGGATAAAAGAAGTATAAATTACATTATTCATAAAATGTAAATGTTTAATTTTCCAAACCTATCACCAACATTTTTTATGGGTTATCTAAGCCTTAACTATGTACCTCAAACCTAGCTTTTTTCTATGAATCAACTTTGTGGAAACTATGGTGAAATAGCAGGACAAGTGACAAGGGGAAAGGGGGAAGGAGTAGACAAGAGTGGGACTGACTAGAAGGTCAGATCATAGAGTTAATCTACCATACTTCTTTGTTAATTTATCCTTCTCTTATTTTTAGTTGAATGGGGGCAATTAGCAACAAAGGAAGGGGCCCGAGAAAGTATTGTGATAGGTTTTGTGGATTGTAGTCACCGGTAACATTCATCTCCACCTTGCATGCTATCTTTATCTCTATCTATTTCTTTTCTGTGTATAGTATATTTACATATTTTTGTTTACATGCACATGTAGTAGGGATAGTAAGGGTGGAATACTACACTACTCTCTAAATAGTTATTAAGGGTCGTGTTTAACCTTTTTTATCACTTGAATTATAGGGGTTAGAGACCGAGTTAGAATACTTAGCAATATAGTTTTTTATCACACACATCCCACTTATTTGATAACACATATGTATTTGTTTGAAAGAATAAATTTATGTATAATATTTTGTACATAAGGCATAAATTTGTGAATAGAAAATATCACTTTCCACATAGTGATATCATCTATCAATCCACAACTAGATGTTTGTCCTAACATTTCCTTTCAAATATACCTAAAAAAGTGTGGATATAAAAACTAGCAGTTGGGGCCTCCTTTTATACTAAACCTCAAGGAAACATGTGAAAACATCAAAGAAATATGACATAGATAATTATTTTCTTGCTCTCTCTAATTTCACCATTAATATATTAAAAAATGTGTCCTTTCTAGCTCAAAGTTGGTTCTTAGCATGATTGGTTAGGGGGAACATGGCACTTCGAATCAAAGTAAATTGGGACTATGAAAATAGGTTCCATATAAAAGTCAATTAAGGGTTGGACTAGATGTTGGGAGAAGTAGAAAATAATTATGCAAACAATGTGAGCTCTAGGGATGAGAAAAATCAATGAAATTAGGGGGCACAAAATTAGGAGCACTAAACTGAGGGCTATGATATAATTTAAATGTACGATAATATATTTTACGACACTAAACCCCTTATTAAGAAAATTAGGTGGATGGTCTTTCTTTATAGTAGTTAGGAGATCTAGAAGGAACAAAATAATCAACCTTTTAAGAATAAAAAATCTCAAGGCATATCCTTGTGGATTCTATTGTCAATTCTATCAAAGGGTACATTAGAGAAGATTCCCCTAAAATTTCCTCAATGATTATGTTTACCCTAGAGGTTCAAATCACCAGACTTTATGGCATCATAAGTTTAAAAAATAATGCAAATAGTACTAAATCCTCAACTAGAGAAACCACTTCATGGTACCCTTACTTCAACTAGGCTAACATTTAATTTTAATTTCTCCTTTTATGACAATATAGGGAAAGAAGGTTTGAGTAGAATCACAATAGATACAAAGGAAAATTTATCTTCACCTACCTAATGAACTAGGTGGTTCATGACTCAAAATTTTTTGAGATTGCTAGGGCTTTATATGGCATCCAAATTATAAAAAATAAAGCATTAAAGAAATTTTAATATAAAGGGGATTCTTTGGTTTATATTTTGAATGATAGGTTTAGGAATAGTTGCTCTATTTATGATATCATATTTGATGCCTATAATATTATAACTTTATTTTATAATCATTTGGAAAGGCACATATATAGGTAAGGTATAGGTTCATGGATCTAATAGCTAACCTAGCATCCCATTGTCATTAAGTTCATGTAGAGTTTTAATCAATCCCTATTAAAGGAGATTTTTTCCTCATATGAGGCTATGGTGATGGTAAGAGGCACTTCCCAATAGATCATAGTGGAGTCCATGTCCAGTGAAACTCAAATCTCCAATGAAGGGATTTAGATGGTGAAAATCCTCAAATAAAGTATAGAAAAGCCATCAGAAAACCTATGAAGCTTGGGGAGAATGTTAATCATCTCTAGAATGGTTTCAACTAAGAACTTCTTGGTGTCTAGGGAAAGGTTTTCTAATTTTTTATAAGGTATATAATGTTGGAAGGTAGCTACAAAATATTTCATGTTTTTTCTATGTATCATGCTTAACCATTTTAGAAATGATGTTATTCTTAATTTTTCTTTTTGGATTCACTCTTCTCTTTAGAAGTCAGTTAATTTTTTTTTCTATAGCAACCCCCCTCCATTAGGGAATCAACCTTTTTCTCTATCAAAATAACCTATCTTCAATCCAATCATATTATTTACTCACCCCAAAATTGTTAACCATTAAATTTGGTGTAACATGTTAGACCTAATTTACATCCCTTATTTACTATATCCTTTTGGATATTTTGGTCCATATCTTAATCCCCAATCCTCATTTCTTTCCATTGGCTTCCAGTTCAACTTTTGATGCTTAAAAAATTATAGTGGGCATCTATCATAGGTCCTCCAAGGGAAAAACAATTGTGGCTCCCTAACAAAAAACAACATTTCCTATGTTCTTGATACTAACCTTGGCTACGATTTCTCATCTAGTTCATATACTAATTCCTCTTCTTGGTCTAATTCTCCCTACAATAAACTACACTTTGATTCCCTACCTCATCACCCTTTTAAAAAGCATCTCTTATGTAGTAAGCGATGTTAGTTTTAAAACTAATAAATCCTAGTGTATTTTATACATCAATCCCCATGAAAAATAGAGGAGTTATGCAGAGCTTTAGATACCCATATGAGGATCTCCAAATGGAAATTAGGTTAGAATCATATTATAAAGAAAGAAATCCAAACCCTACAAATGTTGAGTTTTAAGAAAACTCAAGTTTGATGAGAGGAATACCTCCATGAAGGAATTTGTGAGTGACAAACACATTTGATAACCAGAACATGGTTGAAAAGGAAATGCATGACAATAATAAGGATACGGATGTGAATAGAAACATGTAGCGGGAAAAAGTACAAACTAGGGTTACACTTTTATAAAGAAAAGCTTAACACAACATAAACTATTCAATTTCAATAGTATAAAAGATGTATTTCTATTTTGAATTTGAAGATGATGTAAATTAATGATATATTTAAAAAAATGATGAGCTTAATGCCTATTATTTTTATTTTTATTTTTTTTTAACAGAATTGATGTCTTTTTAAAATTTTAAAGCTAGCTTTTCGATCGCTAAAAATGTTGAAGATTAGGAGGCTAGTTCCCACCAAAAAATGAAATGTAAATGAACTTATTTTTTTCCATATTTCAACCTCCCAAATAGGTGACATACATATCCAGTGAATGAAAAATAGAAAAAATTTGTTTTCAATATATATTTACTTTGTTATTACATTTTGAAGTTCAATAAACATGAAATTGGTAGTTTTCATATCCCACATATTTTCTCTAAAAATGTGTCTTAATCAAAGAAAATTATATATTTTTGAATTGAAGAAGACTCTCTTCTATAGTGAGTCATATTTTTTTTTAATTTTTTAATATGATTACATATCTTTTATTTTTTTGAATCAATCTCTTCTGGAATATTAGAATACCTATTTGTAGTCATTTTTAAGTAAAATATACTAATATTATCAAAAAATAATAAAAATTTTATGAATATATTCTTGACTTCAAACTCTACAAAAGGATATTTTTAGTTTTTCAAACATAATAAATTTTGAAGGAGAATCTTTTTGCAGCAATGATTTTTTTTTCCTTTTTGAGGAATTTCGTGATATGGCTACCACTCAAGATGCCACCTAAGATGTTTTGGCTAAAATATTTCTAGCTAAAACTAGTCTATTAGGATCCCTTTTGGCTAAAACCTTTAGAGCTAAAAAATTTTCAACCATAATCATTAAGGTTGACTCGCATCATCAGATTAGTGACATGCGAGAATAGCCTCATATAAATGAAATGATATTTTTGTTTTTAATTACAAAAAAAAAAAAAAGTCATATATGAATTATTAAATTTATTTTTGTTCATTTTTTTTAGAGAAAATCAACTTTTTGTGATAAGGGCTATGATTTTTCACATAAATTGCAAAAACGGTTTCAATTTTTTACAATTGAAGTTATTTTAAATCTTTTCTATTTTGTTTTTAAATTTTTTTAATACATTTTTGATTAAATTAAAAATAGTAAGATCTATAGATTTATAAATATTATAAATTTTTTTTTTATTAGGTATATGTGGTTTTTAGTGTGTAGGTGAATTAAAATTCAATCTAAATAGTTTTTACAATGATAATAAAAGGAATAAATCAAGGCTTTATGACTAAAAAGAGGATGATAAAATGAAAGTTCATACAAAACATAGTCAAGAGAAATCCGCTGATGTTCAAGAACAACCTGTTGTTTTTCATCTCTTGGGGCATTTTTATCTCTATCTTTGGCTAAACATTTGAACCTTAAAATTGTGTCATTAGAAGGTGATTCACAAAATATCATTAACTATCTTAAGGGAAATACAAATTTTCTTGGTCAATTGTGAACATGATTAATAAGGCCAAAGATAACTTAGGATCCAATAATGCCTATGTATCCCATGCCTTTTGTGAGCCAAATAAAATTTCTAACTTGTTCGCTAATAAAGGGGTCACTCTTGAATCCCTTGTGACTTGGCACTATTTAAAGAATATTAGTGCAGAGGACATTCATCTTATTAATTATGACAAGACTAATAGTAAGGAGGGGAGATTTATTGGAAATTATGGAAAGATTGTGGATGAGTAAACATGTCATGAATTATTGTGGTAGGTGAAGAAGATTAACATGTCATAATTGATAATTTTCTCTGCACACTTTATGGGTGCTTCATCTTTCCTTTTTGAAATACTAGCTTTTGGTTGTGTTTTCTTTGTGCATGAAAACTATTCCTATGAGTTTTACACCTGTAGGAGGCAATTTCAACAGAGAAGAACTGGCTGACTATTTGAAGTGGAAGGAGGACCCTGAGATATGGAGGAGGCTAGGGAAAGGCCAGCTTACTTCCTATTTCAAAAAACTAAATGGATATGACAAGGGCATACCCCAAAAATTCATTTCTAGGTGGAGAAATGATTCTATGACTATTGACGGGAGGCATGTTGATCTTAATATGAAGCTTATAGTGCATGTAACTTTTTTACCAATGTCAGGCTTAAAGTTTTATAGAAATGGGAAAGTGTCAAAAATGATAGTTAATAAATTCCCTAAAATGGTTGCCGAGAGGAATGACATAGTCGATAAGAAGGATTTTTGTGTGGTTGCTAATATTAAGGAATTTTGGCACAAAATTTTTATTGTGATTATGGAGTGTATTACTTTGGAAGGGCAATTTACAAGAGCACAATGTCATCATTTTGTGCTATTGAATCACTTTCATCACAAATATTTTATATCCAGGCCTTTTTTTCTTTACAACTCTCTATATCACAGCTTGGTTTAAAATAGGGAGGACCCTCGTAAGCCTATTCTTCATGAGGGCCTTATTTTGGGCATACTTTTAGTGGCAAATATTCACCTTTTGGTCAATTCTCAAAAATTATTTTGGCAGAATTGGTGAATTGCACACAATATACAGTGGCCCCAATCACCCAATCTTGACATGGTAATGGTTAAATATTCAATGAAATTGCCAATAAGATTTTTTGTTTGACGAGTTTGACCAATATATTCACCTTTAACCAATCTGACGTGGTTCTTTTAACGGTCTCTTATTTTCCAAGGGTATTAATTAGGAATTGCATATAAAATCTAAAATAGCCAAATGGTTTATATTGTTATCTTAACCATGACCTATTTTTCCACCCGTTAATTAATTTTTATATAGACTACGACCTATTTTTCCAATTGTTAATTAATTGTTATATTGACCACGACCTATTTTTCCAACCGTTAATTAATTTTTATATTGTCCATGACCTATTTCACCAACCATTTGTTAATTTGTACATTCAGGTCACCACATTTTTGCCAAAAGCTCAGAAATTTTAAAAAATGGAAATTTGACTCATGGATTGATATAAATTAATATGAGATTTGTTAGTCTTTTATTTTTTGTGTTGCGTTACAAAATTTTGGAGAACCCAATTTACAAATAGCAATCTTCCAACAGTCAACAGAGGATTCATCATTTTAGAGAAGCAAAATTCAAAGGAAGTTGGACCATGGTAAGCAATTATTTGTTCATATTTCATAGCATTGCTATTAATTTCTTAGTGACTAGTGAGAGGTAAAGATTTTGGATAAGGGTGACTATCCTGCTTCTGAAGGGATTAATATGTTGGGGGGGGTTGAACTTGAGACTCGGACTTCTCACTATGCTCAGGGCAGTGAATGGATTGGAAAGCTAGACAAGGGTAAAACTCCTGATCATCAGGGAAGTGAAGGGCAGGGTAATACTCTTTAGGGAAGTGAAGGGTCAGGGAGGCCATCAAATTGCCCAAAACTTAAAGATACTACAAGAAATGCTTTCTTTGGAGTTGGAAATGTTTTTGCTCCATCAAATTCTACAATTGCAAGTGCAAAAACCATTCACAGTAGCTCACCAATACCACTACCACAAGCTTGGGTTGTCATTGAGTTAAATGAAAATCAAAACGCATCAAATGAGGATAACAATGGTGGCATGACACAAGATGTTATAAGCGATAGGTAGAACCAGTTGGATGAAAATGCTAGAAATGAAGATAATACTAATGTTGTTAGGAAGAAAATAAAAAGGAAAGTAAAAATGGGGCGAGAGTGGGAAATGACAAGAAATTTTAAGGTTGATTGGGTAGCCAAGTACTGATTCATTGAACCAATCCTAAAGAATGATGAAAAACCAACAAAATGCAAGTGTAAGATTTGTACTTGGAAAAATAAAAGAGAGAAGAAGTTGCAACTAAAGTTTGACACTTTAGAAAAGCATATTGGTAAGGTTTATGAAAAACAAATCATAGAAAGACAAAAAATATCAGTAGTGAGATGGAAATCAAAGGAATAATGTCTTCATGTTAAGTATGCCATAAAATATGAAGAGCATAAGAAGAGAATGGCAACAATTTCTAGTAGTGAAAATCTAATCAAGGCTGGGTTTAAATATGTAGCCAATCAAGCAAACCTCGCAAAGACCATTAAGATGAATGTTGTTTTTCATATTATTTCTAGAGGGCATCCTATGACAGAATTCTCATAATATGGTAATTTATTGTCCTTTTTTAGAGTTTCGCACTATCCTATGTCACATTGGGCAACAAACATTGGATGAGAAATGGCAAACTGTCTTTCTGAGCTGCAAAAGAAAAATTTACAGGAGAAAGTAAAATAGTCTAGATTCATTTAATTATCCATAGATGAAGTTCCTGCAGTAGATAACACTGCTTGGGTCTTTATGTATGTGTATACAGTAAAAGAAAATTTCCACCAAGATCATCTACTTTGTGTTGATAAAATGAGGGGCAATTCAATGGCAGAAAACTTATATTTTGAAGTGAAGAATGCTTTGAATGAAGTTGTTGGTATGGATGATTTGAAAATTGGCAAGAAGTTAGTGTATGCTAGAGTTGATGGAGCTTCAGTAATGCAAGGCCAAAGGAATGGTATTTGTGCAAGATTCCAAACTAGTATTGCACCTTACATGCTTGACATATATTGCATGGCCCATCGAATGAATTTAGCATATAAAATTGTAAGTGATTTTCCTACAGTGTCAAAATTTCAAGATCTAGTTTGCGAGCTATACTCTTACTTCTGTAGAAGTCCTAAACATTTTGTAAAATTTAATATTTTTCATAGGGAGTAACACCAGGAAACAAGCTTCTCAAGGATGTTGAGACTAGATGGATCTCTTTGTATGGAATAGTAGAAAGAGTTCTAATAGAATATCAATCCTTGATCAGACTAATATATGAGCAAGGCCTCACAATTGACAAAGATCTTGATTTGTTACATAAGTTAAGTGATATAGATACTCTTCTACCTTTAGCCAGCCTTCTCCCCATGCTGGATTTAATGAAAAAACTTGTTAATAAATCCCAAGAAAAAACTATGTATATCCATGAGTATAGCAGTTTACGTACGATGTCATGCATTTCCCTGGATTGTCTATACTCAGATATGACAACAATTCAAAGCCCAAATTTTTTCGAGTTGCAGACAATTATATATTTGAATCATGCTAAGAATTTTTTATAATTTAATGCAAAAAATGATTTATGTGTGTTTGTTAAAGGATATCAAATATCAATGCACCGATCTAAGATGGGAAAGTGAGGTAGACTACTTCCAATTAAAAGGGTTGATTTTCACAGGATTTTTAAATCTATTAGTGATAATTTGAAGTCAATTTCCTACCAACTTTCAAGTGAGATTCATGAAAGATTCCCTCAAGAAGAAATTCTTGAAGCCATGGTTTGTTTGTTTCCTTATTTTTGGAAAAACTTCAAAGATAAACAAACTGATGCACATATCTTTCATAAAAGTATTGATGAATTGATCAAAGAGTTTTCAAAACATGCAAATTCCAATAGACAACCAATTGAAGGAATTTTAGATTCAGCTAATCTTAAAAAAAAATGTAGACAATTTGCATCATGAAATTACAGATAAAAAACTTGGAGAATCCATTTGAACCTGGTGCAATAACCAAGCTTTAGAAAAGGATAGAGCAGAGTGAAGTATTGTGTGATTCAATATCAAAATATTTCAAACTTGTTGATTTAAGTCAAACAATGATATTGGGGTCGGTGGAAAATGAAAGAGTTTTCAGTGCATTGGGGTTTTTGAAATCAAAGATCGGAAATAAACTAGACATAAATTGGGAAACTTCCTTGAGGTTGTTTGTAACTCAGTACAATGTTAGAGATTTTCCTTATGAGAGGGATTTGGCAATTTGTAATTCCATGCATGAAAGATGATGGCTTTTGAACACTTCAAAACCTGGTGGTAGTGGTGCTACTGCTAGTTCTAAGACAAATGATGGATCTTTGGTCCCAGACTTAGAATGAAGATGAAGAATTTTTTGATTTTGAATACCCAACTCAGAATGAAGAAGAAGATCTTGCTACTAGTCAATTTCAAGACCTGGATTCCATGTGGGATATAAAAGATGCAGACTGCTCACTGAGTGAGTGAAGTGATTTAGAATTAGCAATTAGCATTCAAATTATGGTTAATAGTTATTTATACACTATATACTTATTACCTTTTATTTATTAATGTACTTTTTGGACTTGAATATTGACAATTTGACTCATGTTACAATTAATAAGTATTGTTCATGATTTTTGTAATTTGAATTTAGATTTTTGTAATTTGAATTTTGATTATTGTAATTTATAATTTGAATTCATTATTGTTGTAATGTTGAATGTTCATGAAATTTGAATTATATACTATAATCATATAGTTATTAATGTCCTTTTTCTTCACTACAAAGCTTAAACACCTTGGCCCTTAATGCCTCATAGTCATGCAGCCATGTTAATATGTTATTTCAAGAATTAAGAATCAAGATTCAAAACTCAAGCTTTCCTGGTTCCGAAGTTACAAAAATAGTTCATCTAACTCTGTCTCAACTTCGCTACATGTAAATTAGAGGCCTTTGGAACCCTATTGAAGTTACGGTGGAGGTCTTCTTAACATCTCCTCTATCATATAACCTTGCAAAGTTCCGCACAAATCCTTTTGTAACCTCTCAACTATTTAATATTGTAATTGATTAACCTTTAAAAAGTTACACCAATCTGCCAAATTCTTCATCACAAATTTGTTATCTCCAACACTAACAACCAACAAACCCTTGCAAATATCTGTAAAAACTTGATCATTAATATCGTAGGTTCAGAACTGTTCTTGACAAAGTGACAAATATTAATCTGACCATTGACACATGTCACATTCCATTCCTCAACACTTTCCACATGACATGCAACTAACTGTCACTTTCAAAACTGTTACACACTGTCACTTAAACACTTTTAACTAATTGTAGCTTTAATTTCAAAGTTATGCACGTCGTTAGTCGGGAGTCCCTCAAAATTTTGGAACCCATTGGGCCATCACCATCCTAACCACTTAACCATTGAGAAGTTACAAAACAACCTAATGTTACTGTGGAACATTTCCGGTAGTCAAAGCTTCCTAATTTCCTAGAAGTTGTCAATTTATTATTTGTCATACTCATTAGTCATCCCTGAATCATAATTTTCTAATACTAAGAACTTACTTAATTCCTTGAAGCAAAAACATTTACTTAATTTAATAATTCCTAATTTCCTAATTTCCTAAAATCAAATATTAGTATAATAATATGACATTATACATTATTACATTCAATTTTAAACAAATTGCAGTTGTGAGATTGAGCTCTTTACAAAATTACACAGTCACAAAAAATTACAAAATATCCTTGTATGAACTTCCTTGAAATTTATACATTAATGATCTAGATTCAATGATCATAGTACTAGAGACTTATATCACAAAATTACAAAATATCCTTGTATTAACTTCCTCAAAAATTATACCTCAAATTTAATGATCAATTATCATAGTGCCAAAGACCTCTATCAGAAAATTACAAAATATCCTTGTATAATTGTATTAACCTCCTTGAAATTTATACATCAATGTCAATGATTAATGATCATAGTACCAGAGACTTCTATGAGAAAATAAAAAATGACATTGGTAAACAAGATTGGAAATAGTTATAAGAGCGACAGTTGGCGGCCCAGATTCTTCAGAATTAGCCTTGGTTTGCACCAAAGCTGTAACCACAACAAGTGAACCACAAAGATAAGATACCATGTTTGAATTAACTGACGTCCCTCTATTGGCTCTTCATCTAATACAAGAACTGCCCCAACTGCTTACATCATCCATGTCAATGTGACAAGGTTTGAATCTCTCCAATGTTTTCCCACACCACAATTTCCCTCTTTGATGGCCAAGTTATTTCTCTAACTTTATCTAAGTCTTCAAGGCATTTGTTCCACTTGGCATCCGTTATGGCTGGAGATTCAGCAACAAACTTATTCATGTCAATCTCCTGCTTGTACAATTCATCCACAACTTCAAAAAAGGTTGAAATGTCAGCATCACCAACCACTCCTGCTAGTCCTTTAATTGTCCCTCTGTGTCCACAATAGTAGGGATATGTCCTTGAGACTCTTCATCAAAAAAATTTAGCTTTGCCTGAATGATTTTTAACTTTCACCATTGAAAAATGCATACAAATCCTTTACTAATAACACCATTTCATTAACATCAATTATTTTGATAGGTAACTCCATTTTTTTCCCATTAGTAAAATTAAGCTTTCAAATAATTGCAAGTGTGGGCCCCAAGTATTAAATAATGGGGTTAATGTAGACAAGGCATTAGAACATTGATATTCTACCCCTTGCGAAGAAATGAATGTGCTATGAATGATTTTAGACTTCCCTTTTAAAACATTTACTCTGTACAATAGCACTTTCTTCAACGTCTCATTTTTAGCAATTCCAGTATTAGAAGGCTAGTCGATGTCCATTATTATATTTTATGTTGCAAGTTTTGGAGCTAAGACCCCTCTGTAAATTCCCTAGACTAATTTTTTAGACTATTTATTTCTTCTTTTAGCTCCTTCACAGTCTTATCTAGGACAAAATTCTTCTTTAGTTCCTCTTCAAACTTTTTCCTAGTTGACACATAATCTCTGACTGTCCTTACTAGTATGTTCTCTAAGTCCTCAACCACTTCCTTATTCATGGAGGATGCATGATGTAGGAGAGTTTCTATCTCTGATCCTGTAGTGTCCTGCAACCTCCATATTAATTGGCTACCCTATTTTGTGTCTTGGATTTCAACCAATCTAGGCTTATTAGATTCTGGGACCACACACCATACTGATAGCTTCTTACTATCCATATTGAATCCAGATCCCCTCTGTAGTCCATCAGGTTCAAAAGCTTCATAAGCTACAACTTTATCTTGCCTCTTGATGTGGTCAATTAATAATGAGGACTCCAAGTCCCATCCAAGGATCAACAACATGCCACTTCTCTTCACAAGATCTCTTTCCTCCTCCATAGTTAATTTTTCACTATTGGGATCATAGGCCTGTAATTTTTCAATCATTTCAATAGTCTTTTCCTATAATTCTCCTCGTTTCAAAGACAGTGTTAATTCATTCTTCTTAACTCTAAAGAGAAAAATTTTAAACTCATCAGACTTGATGAATTCATCATCATCTATAAACTATTTAGCTTGGATGACCCTATCATCAAATCTAGATGCAACCAATTCTAAGTCATCTAGGGCCTTTTCTCCCTTTTCTGCCTGTGATGTCAAATTTTTTTTTCTTAAGTCAGCATAGTAATTCCAATTACCTGGCAGGATTTATAGTGCCTTTTTCCTTGCCTTTTGTGGTACATTCACCAACTTTTTCTTCTGTGATGGCCCCTACTCAGATGTGGATGACTCAATTTTTTCTATTTCTACCATAAATACCACATTAGGTTCAACTTCCTTAGGGTTTATTTTTTCCTCCTCCTTCTCCTTAGGGATGTCAGGCAATTTAGACATAATATCTTCATAATTCTCTATACATATGTCAATTCTCGACATGTATTTGGGATCAGGAAAAAAACTAGGGAATGTAGGGTCTTCCTTTTTTAATTCTTCATCTACCCTTACAATATTTTTCCATTTAAGGGCTCTCTCCTCATAGATATCTTCATTGAATACATTTCTAATAATATCCTCATCTGCCAAAGGGTGATTTTGAACCAAATTGTAATTCCTCATTTTGCTTGATGCTCCTCTAATGAAGTCTTCAAGGTCATACATCCTTTCTTTAGCATAGGGTAATCTGAGTTGTCTCAGGAATTCATGGATTTGGTCCACAACATCTTTACCTAAAGAGAAATCCCCTAATTTGAACATCCTTACCAGAAAGGTTCCCTTATGTCTTTTAGGGCCTAAGTGTTCTCTATCCATCATGATAAGCTACCATAGGAATTCTACTATTCCAATCTTTTTGGGACATATTTTCACAGTAAGTGTGGAGGTTGAGGGAAAGCATACACTCTTATAACAAAAAAATTCTTAAAAAAAACATATCACCCCAATTGTGGTTAATTTCATTGTTAATTTTAAATGCTAGGGGTCTAAGCAATTTTCTAACTAGTAAAGGAAATCCATTCCTCACAATACCTAACATTTTCATTATTGGATCCACAAAATCACTATAAGAATCACTGAAATGAGAGAAATGGTGACTTCTATCCCATAACCTGGTCTAAAGTTGAAGCGAAACAATTCCTCCTGCATTCTCAATCTCATTGATGAACTCTGGGTTGATGTAGCCAATATTGAAATAGAGGATCAGGTGCATCAGCATGGAGTAGTGATTGAACTTGAAGCATTTCAAATCATTCTTTGTCATCATCAACTCAGTGTGAATTACATTGATTATGTACCCCACATAATCAAACTCCTTGTTGGTGTATAGGTCCTAAACATCTGTAGCCATGAGATAAATGTTAGGAGTCACTATCAAAGTTCCATCTATTCCAATAAATTTTCTTAGACCATAGATGGTCTTCTAGAAATAGCGAACAAATCCTCAATATCAAATGAATCCGCAACCTTCTTCAGAAACAAACCCACCTATTTAATTTGTCTAGGAATATGCTTCCTCGTAACCCTTCCAGTACAGTAACTTCATGTCTATGAAACAGGTCCCCCTCTTCTGCTAGGTCAATATCCACACTCATAGGTCCCTAAAGGATGAAAGCTTAAATAAAAGTTTCTCTATCTAACATGCAGAGTATAGACTTGTCCTACCTATGGAAAGCTTGTGTCACTGGATTGTATGCTTCAATTAGTGCTTTCATGAGGTCTATATCCAAAATAACCTCAGGTACTATCAAATTTCTAAAGTTCCTATCCCATGGATTTGAAAGTGGATGGCCTTTAAATCCATTGTTATAGAAATACATGAAGATCTCATACTCAGTTTTTTTTGGGCAGAAAACATCCCTGCGGAATGCATAAGGGTCCCTCCATTCATAAGTGCTAGGTGATTGCAAAATTTGTGGATCCAAGAAACAATTTCATCCATTCTTTAGTGTATATTTTTGGCCTCTTTTTAATTGAAGGAAAACTCATTCCCGGTTCCACAAAAACATCAGGAGATCCTTGTTCTGTCATTCTTTATGTATCCTAAACTCTAAGCAGTAAGCTCATTTTTTGCACTTAAAGGTTTCAACTCTCTATTTCCCTTCCAATATGAAAATTATGGATGCTCTGTGAAGTGTGAACTGTCTTTAATAACTAATAAGCAACTCACAACCAGCCACCAGACCATCTACTCTATTAAAACTTAAAATCTCATCAAGCACACATGCATGAAATTAGTAATTACCTTTTTTCAGGAAAGTGTCACTGTCAACTGTCACTTCTAGCATAGATTTGGCAGTGATCTGAGAGAAAAAAATTAGCATGTTGCCAAATTTACGCTAATGGTACATCTAACCCTAGGTCCCTATCTCAACTTTGCTACATTGATACCAAAAACTACCATCACAAATGACTAAGAAACCCTAACAAAGCTCTGCAAATATTCTATTCTTCAGCACTTTCCATGTGGCATGCAACTTACTCTCACTTTTCAACACCTTACAAAGTTATGCACGAAGTTAGTCGGGACTTTAGAACCCCTAACCATCATAAAAATTTAACCGTTTAGAAGTTACAAAACAGCCAAGCCTAACTTTGTAACCCATCACCATCATAAAAACCTAACCATTGAGAAGTTACAAAACAACAAGGTGTAACTTCGGAACCCATCACCATCATAATAAATTAACCATTGAGAAGTTATGAAATAGATTAGGGACAATGAAGCAAGAGTATAGTTTCTAGCACAAGCACATGATCAGCTGTTGAGAGTTTGCAAAGCATAGAGAAACAAATGCTGAAATTCTAAGAGATGCATCAAAAAGACACATTGGGATACTCAAGAGTTTGTGGGTGCTCCTAGGAAAAGTAGTAGAAAACAAGACAACCCAAGAGATATAATGACTATATGGCATTAATATGTCTATTGGTAGATGCAAATTCTCCAACTATTAGGAGGCCACACAACATCAAATGTGGCGAGATGCAATGATTGAGAAATATACCTCAATAGTGTAGAACAATGTGTGAGAGGTTTTGTTGAGACTAATAGGTATGGAAATGGTTGGATCATTTTGGTTCTATAAGATCAAGCATGGTGTAGAAGGTAGCATTGAGAAATACAAGGAGAGGTTCAAGGTTAAGGGGTTCTCTAAGAAGGAGGGAATTAAATATGAGGAGACATTCACTGCAGTGGCCAAGTATACTTATATACGAGCTATGGTCTTACTTGTAGACATGGCATGAAAGATCCATAAAATGGATGTCAAGATGACATTCCTTAATAGTGAGTTGAGAGAGGAGGTATACATAGAACAAGAAGAAGGATTTGTAGCACACAATATCGAGACCCACGTGTGTATATTTAAGAGAGATTTATACGGGCTTAAGAAGGCTCCTAGGGAATGGTATGAGGACATTGATAGTTACTTGCATGGAATGGGGTTCGTGAAGAGTGAGGAAAATGATAACCTCTACTACCTTGTGGTTGGGGTGAGGTTCTCATTCTTGTTCTAAATGTGGATGAATTATTTTTAATATGTTCAATAGGGATTATAGAGGATTACAAAGTGACCTTGAAGCAAAGTTTGAGATAAATGATTTGGGACTTATGCAATACTTTGTCGACATGGATTTGTAACTAACATATGGAGATATTTTCCTTGGGCAAGAAAAATATTGCACATAAATCTTGAGGAGGTTTTGGATGGAGGATTGAAAAACCATGTATACACCCATGATCATGAATTGGAATAAGGTAGACACATTCAGGGAGAAGGATGTACACCCCACCTTATACATGCAGTTGATTGGTCCTCTCATGTATTTGGTCAACACCAGGCCATATATATCCTTTGCAATAAAATCTCTTAGTTAGTTCATGGTTGAGCTGAAGAGAGTGCATTTGACAGCGGAAAATTATGTGTTGCATTATTTGCATGGCACAATTGAGTATGGTATTAAATATGCTTGAGGTGATGGAATCAAGTTGATAGGATAAACTAACATAGACTAGGAAGACAATATAGTGGACATGAAAAACACTTTAGGGGGTTGGTTTTGATTTGGATCAAGAGTTTGGTCTTGGTACAGTAGGAAGCAAAATTTTATGGCTCTGAGTTTTGTAGAATAAAAATATATAGCAGCTAGCATGGAAACATGTGAAGATATATAGATTTGGAATCTTCTAGTAGTCTTGTTTCATTAGAGGGTTGAGACTATGATGATGCACTGCAACAATCAAAGTTGCATTAGCTTATCTGAGAATCCTATTTTTCATAATAGGTCTAAGCATATTGATATCACGTATCACTGCATCAGGGATTGTATACAATGAAGGATTGTTGAGCTACAATATATACCTATATATCAGCACATAGAAGACATCTTCACAAAGGCATTAGGGAAGTTGAAATTCATCTTCTTTAGATATAAGTTGGGTGTCACGCAAAAAACCTTCTTCTCCAAGAGGGAGTTTTAGTTTCTTTAGCTCGGATAGGTGTCTCCATGTACACCAAAGAAAATAATAAAAAGTTATCAAATTTTCTCTAGTGACTTCTAGAAAGTAATCAGAAACTTCCAAACATTACTTGATTTAGTGAAGATAATCTTAGTCATTGAGATTATATTGTGACCCTTTATTTCTTAATGAGGGATTATAAAAGGAGATTGATGGGAGTTTGGAGAAGACATTATTCTTGAGAAATATTTCTATTTTTATCAAATAGTTTTATAGTGATAGCAAGGGAGTAGTGATAGCATTGGATATAGAAACATGTAATTTTAGTAGGAGAAATGAGAGGGAATATCAACTGGAGAAGAAAACCATTGCTAGAGCTCTATCTATAAGAGGAAAGCAATTTATGTAACTCTTGATTTGTTGAAGTTTAATTAAAATTCCTCAATTGTTGAACTAGATTGCCCTTTAGGGTTTTTCAGGGACAATTCGTCAAAAAATATTGTATATATTGTTTTGTGTATTTATTTCTCTGATCCTATGATTTTATTTGTGAAATTGTAGTTATGTTATTTTAAATATTTATTTTGAATTAATTATCTGCAGACAAATAATTTGTTTGGATAAAAGCTTAATTATCAGTTACTGCAGTAGAGTTTTCATACGTCAAACGCAACTCAAGGATTTACTCAACAAAACTTTACTACTAGAAATTTCTTCATACAAAAGCCATATAATAACAAAAATTTTGAGCACTATAGATTCATTTATGGCAACCATTCCATGTGGGTTAATAATGACAAAAAATCTTTTTTGAATTACAACAAAACCAAGCCCAAGATAGAAATCCAAATTAGAGTTCTTGGGTTGATCAAAGATTTCTTTAAATTTTAATAGAGTGGGTCATAATATATTTGGTTTGGTTTGTATTTTGTTTAATCTGCATAAGAAAAGTGCAACAATTTGTGGGGGAGTTTTATTTTTTGTGTTGTACATCAAGAATATGCATCATGTAAGTTTTTGGGGCACCAAGAATGGTACATGCAAAAAAATTACAGTTATGTATTTACCATGGGCAACTAAAGCACTACACAAATGATAAGGTGGCTTCTCACGTGTACAATCTGACTACACAAGAAAAGTGCAACAATTTGCGGGGGACTTTAATTTTTGATGTTGCACATCAAGAACATGCATCATGTAGGTTTTTGGGGCACCAAGAATGGTACATGTAACAAATTTATAGCTATGTATTTATGATGGGCAACTAAAAGACTACACAAATGATAATGTGGCTTCTCACGTGTACAATCGATGGATTCACTTGAATGTTAATCATGATGTCGATGAAGGAAATATGCATTTTTTAATTGACGGGGAGGAGAAGGTTGTTGCTGAAGACAGAGGTCCAAGCATGCTTTTTAATGTGGCATTTACACTCAAGATGGTGTCTCCCATTTCATGGAGACTCGCTTGAAAAAATATTAAAATTTGGACCAAATAATTTTATGGCCTCATTTTACTAAGTGTTGATATATACTTCTTATCAAAGACATAATTGAAGTGAATTATAATGAATGAAGACAAAAAGATGGCACATGTAACACATGAACATGTTAATTAAGGTAATAACTATATAACCATTTTTTAGTAAATAAATGCTTATTCAATTTTAAAATAGTTAAAATAATATATCAAATTTATAAACTATTAAAGTATTGTAATTATTATAAATATTTACAAGGTCTATAGTACCTAGTGTTAATAGTCTCTCATTTGTTCTATACATTACAAAATAAATAAGTTACAACAAAAATAGATTAACAAATTGGAGTACAATTAATCATTGTCAACCTACACCTTATATACTTTTTGTGCTCCCTCACTTAATAAAAAAATCTATAGAACTAACTAAAGTATGTATTTTATTTATCATCACTCTCTTGTCCTCCACCACGTTCTGACCGAAATCATACTAAATGCATCAATATACTTTTTGAACATGAAAAGTAGGGTTCTTGGACAAACTAATTGATTGGCTTAACTCCAAGTTGCCTATCATAGGTGAACATCCAAAATAAAAAAGTCTCTTAATGAAGAAAATTATATCTTGTTACTCAAATTTCTAAAACTTTAAAAGAAAAAACAATTTATGCCTTTCTCTAAAATCTAATTGCATCATCAAGTAAATATTTATTATTATGAAGGTGATAACTACATACCTTTCACTTCTCGTATCTAATGTATAATCACTTTTCTTTGTTTTGAAAAATTAGTGTGCATTGATTAACATATGTGGACTAGCATTTCTAATATACTTTAGTTTATTAAAAAAAGTTAATAAATGAATGAAATTTGATTGAGTTTATTAAGTGTAAAATAGAAAGTGCATCTTTTGAAGATGTTATCATCATTTATAAAGTACATAATAAATTAAATACTATGTTCTAGTTTAATTGATAATAAAAGATAAATAATAGGAACACTTAGCATTCCTTCTAAGTTTATTGTAACATATAGATGAAAGATTTAATTAATAAATGGATTATACATTAGAAACATAAAAAATAGTCACAAATACTTTTTTCTTTCACTTTTACTTATTTTTTATGTAAACATTTTTTTTCACTCAACATTATGAATCATTTTTCAAATTCATCAACCATCAAACATCAATTAACATTTCAAACATATTTTGAATATTCAAAACATAAACTTAACTATACAATTAACAACACCTTATCTAAACAAATTAGTTTTCAAAATTATGCAACTAATTTAATATACAAAATACTATAACAATTAAAAAAAAGAGGTCAAATGTTCGACTTCGACGTGGTTATTATAAAATGTTGATGTAATTTGTTTACCGACAACAATAGTGTCGCACACGAAGTTTATGAGGGAAATAACTAGAAAACATAGCGACGAGAAGAGTCGTCGTCCAACGATAACGGCATGCATGAACGTCCCCAACGAAGAACAGGATTAAAGTTTCTTATTTATTCAATCACTTCCTAATCTTTCTGGACTGAAACTGTCCGCCACTTTTGACTACATTCAGTAAACAATCGATAGAAAATATGTGCCAGCTCTGTAAAAAGACACACAAACGACGGGGCCTCCACTGCATTTCACAGCTGCTTATTTTGTACGTCGTAATTTACAAAGTAGACGATACGTTGTAGTATCCAATTGACTGTCTGTTCCCGTGAATTTTCTATGTAGTATCTGGTCAACAGTCGAAAATGGCTAAAATATGCTCCAAACAGCGTTCACAAGGTCTACTTTGGCCTTAAAATAATCTGCAGTTGTGTGTGCCTCACAGAATTCATATGTACATTCTTAAACCTAGATTGCAGTAATGATGATAATGCTAGAGATTTTGTGCGTACTTCTGATTTTGGTTGCAAATGGATCAGCGAACCCAACTCAGGTATTTACTCAGTTGAACTTGACTGCTGCGAATTTCGACATACAAAAGCCATATGATAAGGAGGTGTCCGAGAGCTACAACTTCACAGATGGCGTCCATGACATATGGGTTTACAGCGATGACAAACCGCATGATCCCAACAGTGATACCGAGCCCAGGACAGAAATTCGCATCAAGGTTAGTTTGTTTATCAAAGATTTTCATCAATTTTTTTATGGAGGTTCAAACTGCAGTTATTCACTCAAATTTGGTTTGATTTTGTTTCGGCAGGGATATGACTACACAGCAGGAGTGCGGCAATTCGAGGGAGACTTCTATGTTCCGAGTGGTACGTCGGGAACATGCATCATGCAAGTTTTTGGTGCATCGGAAATGGGACATGCAACAGCTTTACAATTACGTGTTTACGATGGGCAACTGAGGCATTACAAAGACGATGTTGTGGTTTCTGATGTGTACGATCGGTGGATTCATTTGAATGTTATTCACGATGCAGATGAAGGAAAAGTGCACGTGTTTATCGAGGGTGAGGAGAAGGTTGTTGCTGATGACAGAGGACCTGCAGACCATTATTTTAAATGCGGCGTCTACACTCAGGATAATTACTCCCATTTCATGGAGTCTCGCTGGAAAAATATCAAAATTTGGACCAAATAATGTAAGTCCTTCTTGGGATCCAGAATGGCCACTTTGGTGTAGAGACGGAATGGGGGGATCGAGCATTCAATCATAAGCTATTCATGGTTAACGTGCAAATGACAATCGTTCCATAAATTTGGACTAAATTGTGTTAAATATGTTTTTAACAAAGTATGAGTAATGTTGAATCAATACTTTTTTTTTTATAAGCTCAATGTTATTATCATCTACCGAAATCTCTTGTCATCCCAATTTATAATTGCCCTAGCATTGTTGTAAGGATTGTTTTTCGTGCTCTCTTTTCATCTACTAATTCTGATGCATTGATGTGATAGCTAAAAATAGAAAAAAAAAAAGATATTCGATTAATAAATAAAATAAAAGAAAATAGAAATTTTTACGAGATGAAAGATAGTTTATAGAATATCAAAAATCTTTTTACTACTTGTTAAATTTACAACTTTCTTATAACAAGAAATTTTACCAACTTAGTATTTTCGTTTTATGAGTTTTTTCTTATGTAACCTTCATTCTCATAGTATCTTCTTAAAGAACTTAATGCAACCTTCTTAGTGCTCATCCCGAAGGTTCCAGGGGCAGATTCCATGGATCTTTTTAGACCCATCATCCTTTGTAACTCATTCTATAAGATTATTTCTAAAGTCATTACTATCAGATTTCTCAATGTGCTACCTTCCATCATTGCTCCCCAGCAGTCGGGATTTGTTCCAGCCCGACAAATCTTGGATTGTTTTATGGCAGTGCATGAGGTGATACACTCTCTTGAAGTAGGGAATAGGGAAGTTTTCCTCCTCAAGCTTGACTTATCCAAAGCCTATGATAGGGTGGATTTGTTGCTTTTGTTGAAAGTGCTGACATCTTATGGGTTTAATGGTAAATTCAGCCTGGTCATCTCTCAACTTATTTATTCGACCTCCTTTTTGATCCTGGTCAATGACTCTCCCCCGACTTTCTTCAAGGCCTCTAGGGGCTTGAGACAAGGGGACTCCCTGTCCCCTATTCTCTTCATTATTCTGGCAGAATACTTGGGTGGGTCGATAACAGCACAAAAGATTACTGGTGAGTTGAAAGGCATCAAGCCATCTTTTGGTCAATCTATATTCTCTCATCAAAAATTTGTTGATGACACCATCCTTGTTGGGGAAGCTTCAGTGAAGGAGGCCAGTGTGGTTAGAAGTATTCTGGATTCTTACATTAAGGTCACCGGCCAATCAATCAATTGGAACAACAGCTAATTATTCTTTATCAATACTCTTGAGGCTAGAAAAAGGAGAATGGAAGAAATTCTTGGCTGTGGTATATGCTCCCTTCCTTCCACTTACTTGGGTCTCCCTCTTGGAGGTAAACCCTTGGAAGAGTTCTGGAACAAACTTATTGATAGATTTAATAGAAAATTGGCGAGGTGGAAAGGCATTACTCTCAGCCAAGAAGGAAAGATTCAACTGGTTAAGTCCACTCTCCAAAACCTCCCTACCTACGCCCTCAGCCTATTTTCTATTCCGGCTAAAGTGGTGGATGCCTTGGAGAAAATTCAAAGAAGATTTCTATGGACAGGAGGGGAAGAGAATAAATGCATCCCCCTGATTTCATGGGAAAAGGTTTGTCTCCCCAAAAGGGAAGGAGGTCTGGGAATCAGAAGGTTAAGTCCTTTTAAAAAGGCGCTTCAAGCCAAATAAATATGGAGGATTTTTCATGGGAAAGGGGAATGGCATTATTTCTATGAGGAAAAATACTTGCCCAATGCTTCTCTGAATGACTTCTTTGAGAATAAGTAAATCCCAAAAGGTTCCTATATATGGAATGGTCTTCAAAACACTAAAGAGTTGGCAAAGTCTAAAGGGAAATGGAAAATTGGAAATGGTCACAACATAAGCTTCTGGAATGACACTGGGCTCTTGACCAAGCCCCTGAAAAACATCAACATTTTCAATCAATGGAAGAAGACCTGAATCTTGCTTTTTGGGGATAGGGTTAGAAATTATAGAGTGGGGAACTCGTGGGTGAACTTGGCTTCTATTTCCCCATATTTTAATTCCATTAACCATGGCCCTCAATGCTATCTCTCTCACCTAGAATCAAGATACTTTGATTTGGGAAGATTTCCCACAAGAATTTTTCACTGTCACCTCTGCCTACTCTACCCAATTTACTCAGGGAGCCTCCCCTTATTGGGCGAAAGCCTGGTTACCTAGCCTAACCCTGAAAATTAATGTTTTTTTTTGGCTTTTACTCTAAAACTAAAATCTTACTGTTGACAACCTTGTTAAACGGGCCATCCCCATCCCTAACAAGTGTGTTCTTTATCTTTGCCATGCAAAGTCTGTGGACCATCTCATCATCCACTGCCCCTATGTTAGCTCTATTTGGCATTATCTTATGTCATTCTTTGGCATCCAATGGTGTTTCCATGCCTCTGTGCAAAATCTATTCTCTAACTAGATCGGGCACTTCCAAAAAATAGTCTTTCTCAAAATTTGGCCATGGGCACTACCTCACTTCTATTGGGGCATATGGAAGGAGTGAAATGATCACATCTTTAGAGAGCACAGTGCTAGACCTAAAATCATATTTGAAAAAATCCATCATGATCTGATGGAGATCTTTGTTTTACTTGGCAATACTAATCCTTTTGTAGGTGCTGGAAAAGATGATTCTTCAGACACCAAAATGACCAAGGATAAAAGACAGAGCTACACCTGGTGTTGTCCTCTATTTGGTTTTTCCAAAGCAAATTTTGATGGAGCGTCCAAGGGAAATCTGTGTATGATGAGAAGTGGAGGCATTATTTGAAATTGCAATGTTTAGGGCATTGCTTCTCTCAGCTTCCCATTAGGCATTCAAACCAACCATTTTGCAGAAGCTTGCACTACCCTCCATGTGACTAAACTTGCACATGACATGGGAGTCAAACAAATTTTCTTAGAAGGCGATTCCCAAAACATTATAATCTACCTTAAAAATACTCACCCTCCTTCGTGGACAATTTCCAACATGATTGAGGAGACATAGAGCTTGTTGATTACCTTTGAAAGGGTACATATTAGCCATGTGTATAGAGAAGGAAATCAAGTTGCTGACTGGTTTGCCAACTGGGCGGTGCGTAGTGAAAGGAAAACATGCTGGCTTTGTGGAGATGATATTCCATGTGAAGCTTTAGATATTGTGGATTATGACCGAATCCATGGGAAGGAAGGATACATATAAAATAATCATGAAAGAGATAGCTCGAAAATGTAATGGCATCGCCATAAATGGTAAGTACGAGATAGGCTGGAAGGGTAATAATTACAACCAAATATCGCACACTTACTGGGTACTAAAAAAAAGGACATTATCCTAAGGAAATGGGTGGAGAAAGACATAGAAGGGAACCTGCTAAGGATAGAAAAAAATGGCAGAGGTGGGAAAAAGTCTGGAAAAATCTGCAATACGGAGGAATTACTACCTTTATGGAAAGACTCCATGGTGAGAAACAGTCTGTGGCTAGCTTGTTTGTCAAAAAATGGAATGAAGGTAGTATTGAGATAGAGGGAAGAAAGTTCATGGTGACCGAGGAGGTAATCTTTGTGGTTACGGGGATCCCTATTGTTGGTAAAAAATTCTATAGATATCAAAAGATCTCAGACTTTGCAATCAATGAGTATGTTAGCAATGAGGAGGAAAAGAACGAGCTCACCAAAGTTGGCATTCACTACCTATCGGATGGGCTAAAATTTTTGTGGAGATTTGTTCTCCCAACCATAATTTACTACATTACCCTTGATGCAATAGAATCCACACCAACCATTTCATTCTTTTGAATCATTTCCGCCATGGTATTAAGGTGTCTATTCCGTTCTATTTATATGCTTCTATAAATGAGAATATTAATGGCTATAGAGAGAAGGCTATCTCCAACCCCACCATGCATGAAGGGCTTCTATTGCTTATCTATGAATACTTTAAGGCCCAAATCCTGGGTAAGGAAATTGGTTAGATAGAGGAGAGGGATGCTTCGAGGTCTAATTATATCCCCTCAGATACAGAGGATAGTGAGGGCATGCATTCTGATGAGAATGAGGGATACAATATTAAGAAGAACCACCAAAGCTCATCTTCAAAGAAGAGGAAAGGTACCCAGAAGAAAATTAAGAAAAAGATCATGGTTACCCCCAAAAAGTAGAAAGGCATGATCATTTCCTTGAATGAGGAATATGATGAGAATGAGGAAGGTATGGATTCAGAAGGTGAGGAGGAAATTACTACCAGGAAGGGCATAAAGAGGAAGTATACTAGGCCAGCTAAATCCCAAAGCAGAAAGGAGAAAGATAGGGAGGCGAGTATTGATAGGAATTCTATGGAGGACAAGAATTGTAGAGCTTCCCCTATTTTATACTCCATACCCCAAAATTTGGGCGATGACCAGGACAAAGATTTTAGCTGTTATATGGTTGATAAGGGAAGGATTGTGGGCCGAAGAGACTTTAACATTAAGTTTTCTAAAATTGGTATCAGTAGAGAAATAATAAACCCCAAAGTCAAAATTAGTGAAGGTGGGAAGATTATGGTGGAAGAGTTTATCGACCCTTCTATGGTGGTGTTAAGCGACAATACCAGAGAATTTGACCTTAACCTGCTCAACAACACCAGAAAAAACATGCTAGATAGTTACAAAACTATAAAATGGCTCTACTATGAAGTTGAGGACCTCAAAAACACTGTTAGATGTACCATCAAGGTGAAAAGGGATGGTGAGGACTAGGAACAGAGGAATTTGAGTATCTAGGTCAAGCAAATGGAGGAAAATATGACAAAGGTGGAGTCTACTCTCAAGAATGTAGCTTAACAAAGCCATAACATCCTAAAACAGACCAAAGAGCATACAGACACCATAATTGAGAAACTGGAGGAGGGGATGGATGTGGCTAGAAATGAGGTGGAGACTGAATACAACACCGATCAAGGCCTCAGCAAAAGAACTAGGGCCAGAACCAAGAAGGCTAAGGATAAGGATGGGGAAAGCATCATCCAAAAAATCAAGGAGTCAGCGGCCAACATGGAGCTTCTGAAGGCCAAAGCGGCCACTCTCATGGTGGAACTGTCTTAGGGCCCCCTAGGCTTTTTAGGTAATAACATGTTTTATCTGCTTTTTTAGAAGCTTTAGCTGGTTTTTTGTTTTGGCCTTTTCGGCCTGCTCTACTCTTTCATTTTGAACTATCTTTTGTTGTTTTAATTCTTTATCTCTAAATACTTTGTTTCGGGTTTCAGGAACCCTGTAAAACCTATTTTACTTAATCAAAAACCTTCATTCTCATAGTTCAATTGAATACACAATATAGAAATTAAAAAATTAGTATTTAATTAAAATATTATTCATATCAATTATCCATAGAAGAGATATCACAATAAGCACATTTGGAATTGAGTTTCCAAACCTTTTTTTATATTAAATTTTATAGTGAGACCAAGAAAAGAAGGTATACAGTAGAGTATCAAAAAGATCTGGGAGGTGCTGCCTCTCACTGGGATCAACTTAGGTTCACTAGAATTCACATTAAAAGTATCAGATAATAACTAATCAAACACACAACTGTTACCAAATTGTTGCCAAGTATATCATACTGTAAGAAACAATTTTCCAAACCTTTTGGAATAAACCAGTTAGATTTATTGGTGGATATTAAATATTTCATATTTGACATATTTATGTAGATGCATCGAAGGAGATCCATATTATATTGAAGTAGTAATTATCTAGGAACAACTAATGACTTTTTTTATATTTCTAATGATCTTGAGCAATCTCTATTTGATGAATTATTATTTAAAGCTACACTACTTCTTCAAATCGATCTTAATGGAAAACTCCATTGCTTTAACATAAAAAATATATGGATCAAGGATGTAAATTAGAGTTTAGTTTTTCAAGTAACATTCCTTAAACCTTTATTTTTTTTCAAGAAGTTCAATAAAAAATGAATGGTAATAATTAATGTCAACATTTGACTGATGCTCTTTCTAGCCAATTTAGAAACACCCTCTTCTCACTACAAGGTAAGTTTTTTACTAGGAGCATCAATGTGACTTAATATAAACTTTAAACCAGTTCATTAGACTATGCATCCTAGGATGGTCACTATAATTAAATATGTGGTATTTATTATATTCTTTTCCTTTTAATATTTATATGAAATAGTTTAAGAAAATGTTAAGGTATTTACAACTTATCATGTGATTTTTGTCAAATTATATGGGATGTGGTTAGACTAGTCATACACAAAACACATTCAACAATCGTAAAGTTTCTTTTGTTGGAAAATTTTAGTTTATCAATTAAAGAAATTTAAATTTTTTTTATCCTTATTTGAGATTGAAACTGTAGAATTGATTAGAAATCTGTAAACCTTCTTAAAACCTTGATTATACTATTTAAATTTATTTTCTTAAGGGTTAAGCCACTTTTTTTAGATCATATAATTAAATAATGTTAATCTAAGGCTTATTATAATTAACATTTCCTACTCCTTAATAATAGAAATGTGCATAATAACTGTTAGGCCATAGATTAGGCCAACTCCCGAGTTAAGCTCTTTCTAGAAATTACCAAAATCCTTCTCACTACAAAGGCATTTTTCTATTTAGAACACCAATATGGCTTAGAAAGAAACTTTAGACCATGCCTTTGATTGTCTTTCCTAGACTTATTATTATTAAATAAATAGTTATATTTTTTTAGGGTAAGTGCAAGAAGTTGGGTACCAATTCCGCGGAAGTCTTGTGGGCTTGAAAACTACGGCTAGAAATGGACACCCATTTTGAAAAAAAATGGGCACCCATCTTAGGCTCGAACACTCGATCAAAAAATTCAAAAAATGGGTATCCATTTTTTAATTTTTTTTTTTTTTTTAAACTCATTTTTATGCTGATTTATTACATTTAAGAAATGGGTACACGTTTTCAAATGTGTGCCCATTTTTTAAAATTGGAATTTACCAAACCACCATTTGCATTGGATTTCAGTTTATGACAGGTTTGGTGGGACCAAGCCTATGCTTGAACCTCCAAAATAATGGCTAAGACATTTGAACACTAGATTTCTATCTTGCCGTAATTTTTTGAGGGTCTTCATAATTGAATTTTTTAATGAAATTAAAACCCACTAGAGCTCTTACTGTCTAGATTCAAAATTATAAATTTTATAGTGATATGATAAATTTTACTATTTTTACAATATTTATTAATCAAAAGTGGTACCTAAACTTAAAATAGTAAGGTTCACTAAAACTTTAATAACTTTTTTGATTTTAGCTTTTTGAAAAAAAAAATTATGTGAGACCAATCTACATAGAATTCTATTCAAATTATAAAAAAAAGTTCTCAAAAAAGTGAAGTTTTCATCAAATTATGGTGGTCGTATATGAGAGGTTTAGAAAATGTACTTTATAGTCAATTAAAAATTAATTAAAAAATATATTAAATTAAAAAAAAAGAAAAAATATTCTAACCAATCTTTGATGTGTTAGGTACCTTCCCCCAAAAGGATTTAAAAAAATTCATTTATTTACTTCAAAATAGGGTGGTCGTACACATGCGGGGTATGGTCCTGAAACATACGTTTTGAAAAAGAGGTTTTTAAACATGCCTACTAAATATATTTTCTACCATGTGGGTATTTAAATAAATTACATATTTGAAAAATAGACTCTGAGCACTACATTTTCTATTAGTGAATTTTTTTGATATTCAATCTCTAAGTGCCTCAACTTTTGACATCAATTGATAGACAATTTGAAAAATAGGGAAAACACTTCCACTTTTTGCCCAAAAAGTGGTCTCAACTTCTTGCTGGCACCCTTTACTCCTTTCCCTCAAACATCTATTTGTAATATTTAAACAAATTTTTGGATATTTAAAACTTATCATGTGATTTTTATAGACTATATCGGATGTGGTTGGGCTAGTCGTGCATAACATATCCAAACATCTCAGAATTAAACGTCAAATTTTTATTTTATATGAAATTAAACTTTACAATTAACAAAAGATTGAAAAAGTCTTGTAAATGACTCTTATCGTATTATTTTAATTACTCTATTCTTAAAATTAAAATATTATTTTTATAAATTATAATTCAATTGAATAATATTCATCAAAACCTTTTTCATTATAGATAACATATTACATTTTGACATAATAAGAAGTAAGACTATATTATATAAAATTTAATTTATACAAATTTACTTTGACAAATTATATAAAGAACATCATCGTGCTTTAATTTTAACTATAACTATGATTATTCACCTAGGATTACAATGGATACAGATTAACATGAAAGGTTTTCATCTTTAGACAAATCACTTAAAACCTCCCTTTAGGCTCTTTCTATTAAATGACATGGGTGCCTTCTCACAATTTATAGCTTGAATGGCTTGTAAAAGGACTTTGTCCAACTTGTACTCAATCATAAAAACCTTAAATGAGAATGACCTTATTAAATCCTTACGTAAAATGAATATACAAATGTCAATGTCTTGCAATAAATTTGTATGGAATGATATTCACACTCATTCATGGGTCAATAAGATGGAAAGCTAATTTCTTTGAGAATTAAAATCAAAGGTCATGTAAAAAAAGGCCTAAAATTTTATTTCCTCCAAACATTAACATTTCTCCAATGAGATTCCATGCATGATGAAGGGTTGTCCTGAGTGTACACTCCAAACTTAAAATAATTCTCCTTACGACCTCTGTCATCATCCACTACTTTCTCCTTCCCATCCACAAACACATGCAGATTCCCTTTGTCTATTTTGTAGACAACACTCACATGATTCCACCGATCATATATGTCAGGGGGATGGATTTCAACATGAAGCCACCCCATGGAAATACAACCCCGAGCGGCACTGAACAGCCTTATTCATGGCTCCCATTGCGGAAAAGCCCCTTTCTTGCTGTCAGACTACGCCTTACCCTCATTCTCAAGTACCCAACCTAACTCCCACTTAACATACACACCGCGGAATGGTCGTGCATGCCAAACCTCCATGGTTCTAGCCTTCCTCTGTATGCACCGCGCATACATCCCTGAGTGACCTTAGGTCTGCTCTTGTCCAACTATGTTGAACCCCAACTTGTTCACCAATAAACATCACCGGCCAACAGTAAGGCGAGGCTACTCTATTTCACCTCTGTTTATCCGTAGATACCTCATTCTTACTGCAAGACATGAGGGAAGGACTACTCTGCTTCATCCCTCTTGAGGGGGTTGGCCACTCCAGCCTCCCTTGTGCACTGAGGCACTTACCCTCCATTGTTACTCCTCGCACCCGATCCATACAGAGTCCTATGCTACAACTGTGCGCCCAGCTTCCAAGCAACACAACCCCAAGATTGCACCCCATATCCATCTATAATGGGATCCAACATAGCAACCATGCGTGCCTTACACTCGACATAGCCCCCATCCATTTCGTGAATCGCCAGCCCCTTACATACTCCCCCACTTTAAAACAGGTGATGCCCTTGTCGCCAGAACACCCAGCTTCAAGGCCCACACTTTGCTACCTTAGCACCTGTCAGCAAGATCTGCATATGCTTCTTCGACTACTCTCCACACCCTTGCACCATTTCTGTCACCAAAAAATACTTGATGCTGCCAACATACCGAATGCTGACCCCAACATGAATCCACTCCATGACTAACTTTCAACTGAGCTGTCCAACCTAATTGAACATCGAGAACCATATACCAAATACTTATGTCTCCCACTCAGCCTACTTCCACAATCCAATTTTCTATCCTCCACCTTCCACTGTCCCACAACCATTCTAGACATCCACTGAAAGACACATTTCTGCAATCCACTTGCAGCACCCTTTTTAGCTTTCCCAAAGTTACGCGTATCCTCCTCCTAGCTTCTTTGACTTTTTTTGTGTCACTCTGTTTGCCCGATGACTGGCCCTCATGGCGTGCCCCTTGCACCCACAGCCAAGTCAAACAGCACAACCCAAAAATGCACACCAACATCCATCCAAATCCCTGTTTATAGAACCTTGCGCCATCCCTGGTACTTATGCCAACCTTCCTCAGATCATGAGCGAACCACGATCCTACACCAAACTATACCAAACAGCTCCCAACCATTACACCTTGGATGATGTACCCAACACCAACCTACACCTCACTGCTTCCCTTTTCGTAGCCCACAATGTGCCGGACTTTCCAGACTTTTACCAGTCCACCCGGTTTACCTTGGTCTTACATGTATCTTCAACAATGCCGGCTCTGATACCAACTGTCAGGGGGCTGGATTTCAGCATGAAGCCACCCCATGGAAATACAACCCTGAGCAGCACTAAACAGCCTTATTCATGGCTCCCATTGCAGAAAAGTCCCTTTCTTGCCATCAGACTACGCCTTACCCTCATTCTCAAGTACCCAACCTGACTCCCACTTAACATACACACCGCGGAATGGTCATGCATGCCAAACCTCCATGGTTCTAGCCTTCCTCTGTATGCACCGTGCATACATCCCTGAGTGACCTTAGCTCTGCTCTTGTCCAACTATGTTTAACCCTAGCTTGTTCACCAATAAACCTCACCGGCCAACAGTAAGGCGAGGCTACTCTATTTCACCTCTATTTATCTGTAGATACCTCATTCTTACTGCAAGACATGAGGGAAGGACTACTCTACTTCGTCCCTCTTGAGGGGGTCAGCCACTCCAGCCTCCCTTGTGCACTGAGGCACTTACCCTCTGTTTTTACTCCTTGGACCCGATCCATACGGATTCCTACGACACAACTGTGCGCCCAGCTTCCAAGAAACACAGCCCCAAGATTGCACCCCAAATCCATCTATAATGGCATCCAACATATCGACCATGCGTACCTTGCACTCGACATATCCCCCATCCATTTGGTGAATTGCTAGGCCCTTACATACTCCCCCACTTTAAAACTGGCGACGCCCTTATCGCTGGAACACCCAGCTTCAAGGCCTGACCTTCGCTACCTTAGCACCTGTCAGCAAGATCTGCATATGCTTCTCCGGCTGCTCTCCACACCCTTGATAAAATGCACAACCTTGGAACACACCCTTGCACTGTTTCTATCACCAAAACATACTTGATGCTGCCAACATACCAAATGCTGACCCTGGCATGAATCCACTCCATGACTAACTTTCAACTGAGCTATCCAACCTAATTGAACATCGAGAACTGTATACCAAATACTTATGTCTCTCACTCAGCCTACTTCCACACTCCAATTTTCTATCCTCCACCTTCCACTGTCCCACAACCATTCTGGACATCCACTGAAAGACACATTTCTGCAATCCACTTGCAGCACCCTTTTTAGCTTTCCCAAAGTTACACATATCCTACTCCTGGCTTCTTTGACTTTCGCTGTGTCACTCTATTTTCCCGACGACTGGCCCTCATGGCGTGCCCCTTGCGCCCATAGCCAAGTCAAACAGCACAACCCAAAAATACACACCAACATCCATCCAACTCCTCGTTTATAAAACCTTGCGCCATCCCCGATACTTATGCCAACCTTCCTCAGATCATGAGTGAACCACGATCCTACACCAAACTATACCAAATAGCTCCCAACTATTGCACCTCAGATGATGTCCCCAACACCAACCTATACCTCACTACTTCCCTTTTCGCAGCCCACAACGTGATGGACTTTCTGGACTTTTACCAGTCCACCTGGTTTACCTTGGTCTTACATGTATCTTCAACAATGCCGGCTCTGATACCAACTGTCAGGGGGCTTGATTTCAGCATGAAGCCACCCCATGGAAATACAACCCCGAGCGGCACTGAATAGCCTTATTCATAGCTCCCATTGCGGAAAAGCCCCTTTCTTGCCGTCAAACTACGCCTTACCCTCATTCTCAAGTACCCAACCTGACTCCCACTTAACATACACACTGCGGAATGGTCGTGCATGCCGAACCTCCATGGTTCTATCCTTCCTCTGTATGCACCACGCATACGTCCCTGAGCAACCTTAGCTCTGCTCTTGTCCAACTACGTTGAACCCCAGCTTGTTCACCAATAAACCTCACCGGCCAACATTAAGGTGAGGTTACTCTATTTCACCTCTATTTATCCGTAGATACCTCATTCTTACCGCAAGACATGAGGGAAGGATTACTCTACTTCGTCCCTCTTGAGGGGGTTGGCCACTCCAGCCTCCCTTGTGCACTGAGGCACTTACCCTCCGTTGTTACTCCTCGGACCCGATCCATACAGAGTCCTACGCCACAATTGTGCGCCCAACTTCCAAGTAGCACAGCCCCAAGACTGCACCCCAAATCCGTCTAACGACATCCAACATAGTGACCATGTGTGCCTTGCACTCGACATAGCCCCCGTCCATTTGGTGAATCGCCAGCCCCTTACAATATATATCAGACACCACCACTTGTTCATTGTAACACTTCAGCTTCCCATTGTAAATGCGCAACATAAATGCCATGGCTTGTTGAACACTTGCATGATAGATACTCCCATTGTATACTCATATCCCTGCATAGATAACCCTAAATTCAGAAAATAATAACATATTGGAAGCACCTTTAAATCAATTTCAAAGAAAGAAAATGGATAAAAAATATATTTAACAAACCCTTATGCGGATATCTGTCCTAGGTTCGGTTTTTCTCTCTTGAGTATGAGGTTTGTCATTTTTGTAAACCCACATGGTATGAATGCCATTAACAAAGCTCTAATGCTGGGATTTTGTTTTTTCATATGGTTTTTGTATCTCAAAATTCACCTCAATTAGCTTTTGCTAAGTAAAGCTTTGTCTTTGTTGTGCATATCCAAAGCTTCCTAGGCAAATCAAAAGCCAACACAAAATTGCAAATATCTTTGCCATTGATTGATTCCAAGGTTTGAAGGGAAATTTACGTCTTGTGGATGAAATATACGGTGAATTTATAAGGATAAAGGCGCTGGTTTTATTGAATTTTTCATTTTGAGAATTCAAATATGTTCGTGGTTGAGGTTGATCAATTCCCAATATGCATCAAGAATAGATGGGTCAATTTTGAATGCACGTGAATGGAAGATTAGACATGAAGGAGAGAAAATTCTAGAGGCTTGAGGAAATTTAGGGATTTTAGTCAAATATTAGTGAGTCCATGAACAAACATTGAGTGAATCAATGGGCTTTTCTTAAATATTACCTAGTTTAATTGTGTAAATGTTATGTAAACATTATTTAATTAAATTAGGATTACTCTTAAAGCTTAATGGCCAAAATAAAAATAGATAAATTTTGTTTCATAAGGATATTTGTATATAAATGTTTAGTACTTTTATATTTAGGAATATATTTAAATAGAGAGTATAATTGTACGTATATGGAATTAAGTTTAAGTTCATGTGAGCATCTTTCTTTTGACAAGGGTTCAAGTATAATATAAAGATGGTTCCTTCTTGCTTATAATTTTATAGATTTAGAAATTATATTTGACTATGAATTTAACATAATGATAGAAAATTGGATAAAACACAATGTATATGGTTGCTCTAAGGGAAATCCTAGTATCTCAGTTGTTGGGGTGTTATTAGAGATTGGAGAGGAAAATCAATTCATGGTTTTGGAAAAAACCTAGGGAGAAAAAATAATAACTATGGTGATGTGGTATGGCATTAATTTCCAAAAAAATCTTATGGCTAAGAAGGCCATCATAGAAGGTGACTCCAAAAATATTATTGATAACCTCAGTAACAGAGCTGCCTTCCCATGGGAAATTTTGAAGCTAATGGAAGACTGTAAGAGAATCATCCTCTCCTTCTCTAATGTCAAAATTAGTCACACTTTATGTGAAGAGAATTGTGTTGTGGACTTCATGGCTAACTGGGGATTTGGAGAGAAAGAATGGAGGGACGTGACTTTTGAATGGAGCCCACAAGGTTTAAAGGAGATCTTAGCTAATTATAGAAGTAAATTTTTGACTCATTTCCCATGACTAGGTGTCTTCTAGGAGTATTATGAGTGTTATTATGTGGCAGAGCATTATGCTTAGTTATGTCTATAAGATAAGTATGAGTTTAAGAGAGGAAATTTTTTGTTGTGCTCCCCAAATTATTAAAATTTTTGATGCGGGACTGTTTAACGATCAAAATTTCAAATTCACTTTTAAGGGCGGGAATGTTGGATAGAGTGACTTTGGCTTGAGTTGCTTCATGGTGACTAATACTAATCACAAAACCACTAAATTTTGCAAAAATAATACTAAGTGAGATAAAGGTATTGAGCTAGAAATAAAAATTGTTATATTTATTTCTTTTAACAAGTGGCATTCTCTAGAGGAAAGAAGGAATAAATATTTAGTTATATGCAGTCACTTTTATCAAATTAATGATGACATCATTTTTATTATAACGACATGGGGCAGAACTTATAATATGAAGTTGCAGCCTTGGAATCAAGGAAATTTTCTTGTCATATCTTGCGAGGCTCTATCTTTAAAGTAGATGAAAATTAATACTATTAAATATGGCATATATAAAAGTAAACCTTTTGGAGAAACTTTCAGTTCTGCCTTCGAGAAACTTCTGAGTTTTTGTAAAGATGAGTTTCACCTTTTCTTATGCATTCTATTTGAATGGTGAGAGGACCTACTAGTACAACAAAATCTGATACCCAGTGTATTTTTTAGAAAGTGAAAGTGATGGGGGTCCATTGAAGAAGTTGCAAACTCATGGCTGTAAAGAGCTAAGCCAAAATGGGGAGCCGTGCGACAAATTCAGTGGAGCAGACCTTATAAATTTTATTAAATCCGTGAAGGGGTTTAACAATGGGATCTTGATGAAATTTGTTAACTTATGGTAGTAGGGGCGTTTGTTGATTGGTAGTATTAATTTTTTGGTTACGCTGGAGCTTATAGCTAAAGCTACGGGTCTGGATTACAGCGGTGAAAATTTTGAATGGAAGAGTGGAGGAGACTATAAGAAATTCTAGAATAAGTTCTTTAGAAAGAGTGAGAGGCCTATTGATGGTTATCCCTTCTAGATGTTGGTATGATAGGTCTTCTATTCTTACCCCTTTATCTCTATATTTTTTATATATTATGAAGAAGTTTACTTAAAAGGGTAGGTTTTCTTCCTTTCATGGCTACCATTTACCCATCTTAAACCATATCCATAATGGAAAGAAAATTAATGTATCATTCTTTCTGCTTTCCTCCCTTAGCAATATTATTAGTAAAGTTGATTCCCCTCCACTTCACCAAGAACTTATGTATGTTTTGTATCAACATTTTTTTAGTAACTCTACTTCTACAGGTAGGTGTATTACTTACCTCGAGTTTGAAAAAACCCTTGCTAGTTTATTAAGAATTGAATAGTTTAGAAGTAAGCCACTCCTTAATAGCCCCAAGTAGAACCCTAATACTAAAAATATGGGCAAAAAATCCCCCCCTACAGCTAAGGAGAAACCCCTATCGTTTGTTTCCTATGAGGAAACTTTACTTGATATCACCCACCGAGAGGAAAGCCCCTTCTAAGAATCTTGATGCTTCCAAGCATTATAAAACTAACGAGGGTGGGAAGACAACCTACATTGATGTGGAAAAGGAGGACTCTGGGGAAGATACAAAAAATGATTCTAAGTAGGGAAAAAGGGGTGACTCCTCTAGTGAAAAGAGAAATTATTTGAGTTTTGGTGAACAAAGATCTACGAGGCTTAAAAACAAGAAGGATAATAAGAAGAAGATCATAGATGAATAAGTAGTGTTAGAAAAGGATGAGGAATATGAGCTGGAAAAGATGGAGGAAAGTGAAAATATGATGAGGACTATATAAGGAGTTTGAAAAGATGACACTGAGGATGAAAAATCTGCACAACTCACTGTCAATTTTGATAGATTAGATAAAATAGGCAATATTTCTTTTACCGCCCCTACTTTTAAGGAAGAAGAAAAATAGAAGAATAAGTATGATCCCCAGAAGAAGAATAATCTCAATGAAGAAACCCTAATGAACTACATCTAGGCCCTATAGAACAAATTCACTGTACTGGAGAAAGTTATCCCTAAGACTATGTCTACTTATCATTTCAATTCTACTTTCACTTTCCTTTTTGCAGGATTTTTGAAAGTCTCATGATGAAAGTTATCCTAGGTATGGTCACTGGCAATAAAAGATTGAAGAAGAGGGTTCATAATAGGAAACATGATGCCAAAGATGAAGATAAGGTCTAGGAGGAAGACTCTGAGAGATGGAAGAAATAAATTGAATGCCTCACTATCAATTGGGAGGCTATTGATAAAGATCAAGGGGTTTCCTGTTTATGGGGTTTGCAGTTGTTGTGATTTTTTTTTTGTTTTATGTTTAAGTTTGATCTCCTTGTTGATACTCGAAACAACAATTTTAGTAGCTTCTAGAACATTTCCCTCTTTGTTGATAGGAATTTGAGGTTAAATAGTATTAAGTTTTATTATGGTGATAGTATGACTAATAATAGTAGTATGTATAGATTTGTTAGTGGTACAATTATTGTTCATTCATGTTTTTTATTATTTTGTTGAGTGATGGTAGTGGTTTCTTCAAGCTATAATGGCTGAAATTTGTGTTGTTCATTTTTTTTTGTTATGTGATTGTTGTATCTGGGTTCAAGGTCCTTTCCCTACCATCTTAATAAAAACATGATGATAGAAAAATTGGACATAGTAAAAATAGAAAAGAGATTGACCTAGATACTGAGGGAAATAGTCAAAAAGTTGTTTTTTTTTTCAACATAATGGTACCATAGTTAGAGATAGACGAATAAGACTCAGTAATAAAAAAATTAGAAAGCAAAACATAATGCTTATGTAAGTAGACATAATGATAAAATCAATTGTATTCAACACATTCATGGACATAGAAAAATGGTTACTTATAATTTTTTAAGAAGCACTAGACATAACCAACTAGTATTAATTATGGAATTTGCAGGAATGAGAATTGTTAGCACAATCACCCTTCTGAAGATTTTACAATGTATCTTGATTTTTATGTATTTAAAAATATGTTAATAATTTTATTATTTGTTGTTGTACTATAACATCAACATAATAAAGTGGGTGTAAAATATAGACTCAAAATTATTAATTAAAATTATAAGAAATTTTTCTTCTTTTCTAATTATTTAAAAAAAAAAAACAAATTTCCTTTGTGAGATCCTTTTGGTTGATGCCACAAGAGGTTATATCCTTTTATGTCACTTTTTTTATTCTCTGGAAGATAATGTATAGGTTAAATAAATATTTTCAAATTAAAACTACATATCATTTATGAAATACACACATCATCTATATTTCCTTCACTTAACAGTAATAAAATATACATGTAGTCCTTACATTAATAAGACTTATGAATGAAGAAGAAAACAATAGATTTATTTCTCTAAATTCTTATCGCTCAAACAAAAATTTCAACTCACCCTACTACCTTACATATAATACTCAAAAGTATTTTAATTCAATCAACCTCTCTACTACTAATACCTAATGAAATATCAATGTGATTCATTGTAAAGTTAATTACTCCATTATGAATTATTAAACTCTTGTATTTATTATATAGTAGCATCCTTATAAATCTATGTAATGTATTTTCCTAGTTTATTTGGCTCATGATGATGTATTATAATATGCACTCACATACGTGTGTGCACTCACGCACATATGCACGCGCCCACACACACACACACACACACGCACACACACACACACACACATGTACATGCGCGCCCACACACACACACACACACACA
>MU223489.1:873454-887320 GCA_018584345.1 Thuja plicata | reverse complement strand
CGCGCGCGCACACACACACACACACACACACACACACACACACACACACACACACACACACACATGCACACACAAAGAGAAAGAGAGAGAGAGAGAGAGAGAGAGAGAGGCAGGTGCATGCATACTTCAACATATTTGTTCTGCACACTATATAATTTAAATAAATATTTTTTTCTGATGATCCAATGATATATATAAGTTAAATAAATATTGAAATTTAAAAATAATAGTATATGTGTATTTTAAAATGGGATTAACCATGTAAATGTATATATTCTCATTAAAAACTAATACTGTTGATATATGACTAATGAAACATTATGAAACTATATCATAAAGTAAGGAGCCTAACTTTATATGACATTTTTATACAATTTTAACTATTAGAAGTATATTGGTAATATGAAATTGCATGTAATTATCTTAAGAAGATATTTAAAAAAATACTTGAAACTTTAAACAATACTCATTGAAATGCCATAACTATCATAGTGACTATAGTTTTAGTTTCTAAAAAGTTTAAATAAATTATTTTATGACCCAGTGAAATAATGTTAAGCAAAAAATAAAAATTTTACATACTTTCCATTGAAATACTTTCCTTATTATTGTAGTCATATATGATTCCATTTATTCTTTATTAAATTTTTAATAAATTTTTCAATATTATGATTAAAGCATATGAATTTTTTTTTGTCAAAATGTAATTAATATAATTATTATATAATGCTTCCAAAGGAGCTCAAGGGGTAAAGAAGAAGAGAATAAAACCCCCCATCCCAGCCCCTTTATATGGTATCCAAACTATTACAAAATAGCCTAGTCGGACCAGCATTACAACCATAATTTTTAATACCTAACAACTTTAAACTTTAGAACTTACACATAGCAAAAATATTGCATCCATACAAGCTGAGAAAGGCTGAACAAACATCCTAGAAGGCACCGAGAATATGACCATAATGCTGCCATCTATCTACAATTTGCAAAACCCTAATTACGGCCCCTGTCGAGTCACCTTCAAAAAACCACCATGAAACCCACGAACCGAACACATAATAGGAAAAAAAAAACTCTCAATTTGAAGATGAGGGACCTCACATCTTACCTTTGCCTTTTCTAGGAGCACGCCCATTTCGGGACAACCTAGATGAATTGGTCGAGGGTGACTGTGGAGTGAAAGGTGGGGAAGAGGCCACCATATCAGTGTTCTCCACAAATGCAAGAATGATAGATAGGTTATTAAACAAAAGAAAGGAGTTGGTGATGATGCTAATCGGTAGAACATCTATTAATTTAACTACTTCCCTCCTGAGATGTTGGAGATCTCTGCCCTCCAACGCCAACTTTAGTATGTCATGAAAGTGTACTATCTCATTTTTGTTTTACAGGTGAGTTGGAGGGAAAATGCCTCCAGTCCATGCATTCAAACCCTTGAGAGAGTACCCCAAAATAGCCACATGTAATTCATCACCCATCACAAAATCTTGCTTGAGTAGCAAGTTTTCCATTTTTATGAACACCCTATAGTGAGGGATCATGTCATACCAATTCAATAAGAAAACCAAGACCACCTGTGAGTGGAAAATAAGTGTAGGAGCATCAAGTATCATAATGTTGTCACCAATAATGTTTCTTATTGCCTCCAACATGTCTACCCAAATAGAAGCCCAATAATGGGCATTCCCAATCTTTTGTTTACACAAAAATATGCAGATTTAGGCATTGATAATCCATGATTACCAAACTAGAGACACTTATAAGCAGAATTTCTATAGATAAAAATACTACAAATGTAGGAGTGAACAATAGGTTTAATAGCTTATCACGACATAAGTTTCCATCATTACCAAAAATAATTGTGAAGAAAGCTGAGTTAATGTGACACGCTTTGGTGATCCACCCAATTTTCCCATCTTGCATATTCACCATGTAAATTATACTACCTCAGGAAGTAGGAACTTTATCTTTGTCCTTCCCAATGTACTCTGACTCCATTCCTACTGCCACAACATATGCATACCTCATCGCTTGCATAGGAAAGTAACATAGGCTATGCACAATTTTTGAAGGTGCACTAATGTGACATAGGAAAAGATTTGAGCTTATGTGATATTTGGATATGCTAACATATATTCTTTTTTGTACAAAATATGGCATATTTGATCGTAGAACACCTCTTCTTTACGCCATAGGAAGCCCCTAGCATGTGTTACAAATGATATTCATCCTTAAGGAAATCTGGAAATCTATTCCTATGCACTATCATAAATTCCAATTCCCAATCTGCCTCAGCCTCATCTACTCCCAAGTTGGCAAGCCAGCCATTAAATTTGTTTTCTTCCCTATAACAATACGAGAATGTGTATGATAATAACCTAGAGAGAAGCTTAACCACTTCTTGAAGGACATATTGGATTTCTCAATTCAATATATATTTAGACATAAAGGAGGATATAATCAGAAGGGAGTCTCCTTCAATATGTAAGTCTACAAATCCTAATCTTAAGGCCAATCTAACCCCACATAGAATAGCCCTAGCCTCGACTATGTTATTTGATCTATCTAGGAGCCTACAGTGAGCAACTACCAAAGTGGATTTATCTGCCCGTCTAATCACAAAACCCACACCGCATTTCCTGGGGTTCCCTTTACATGCACCATCAAAATTCATTTTGTAGAATTATGAATCAGGAGGGGTCTATTTGATGTCTTTCCTGGCTTGTAGTTTAGGCATTTTCCCAATAAGAACCCCTTTGAATGGAATAGAAATGATTTTCCACTTGTTTATAATTTTATTATCGGAGGATGAAAATGGAGATGAAAGTGTCTTGACCTTTGAGACATGTGTATTTACCATTTTTGATACATATTTCTCCACCAGTGTGTAGACTTGATCCACCAATGCCTTCTGGTTTTTGAAAATTCTCTTGTTTATCTCCCACCATATGCACCACACGACTGCAGCTATAATTATGTGCCAAATTACTAAAAAGAACATCTTGGTATATGGTAAAGGCCACTATTATAGAATCCCATGTAGTGTGGTGTGAAGGGGGCCTTGCCACCCAAGTTTGTTCAAAGTCTATTTCCATATTTCTTGAGCAAAATCACACCCTGCCAAGAGGTGGTTGGAATGCTGTAGATCCTTTCCACATTAAAAACATGGAAATATGTCTAAGATGCCAAGGTCTTTGAGGTGTGTTCTAGATAAAATCCTATCTTGGATGGCCAACCACAAAAAACCCCAATTTTTAGAAGAATAGCGTTGTGCCAGGAAAAATTTAGGATAGGGTTAGAAGGATTAGCACTTGTGACTAAAGATTTGTAACCCTCTTTGACTGAATATCTACCTAAGTTGCTTTTATTCTAAATCAATGTATCTGATGTACCATTGATAGATAGGAACTGCTACTTAAGGATTCCCTGTAAATCTTGTTTATAGATTATAGGAATGGGTAAGAGAGAAAGGTCCTTCCACTTGGCTCTCCCTTCAATGAAGATGAAATTATATTCTACTTTCACGCCCAATGTTCTTCCAATATGATTCTAGCCTTCAGGATACTTGGATAAGTGGATAATTTGGGAGAGATATTCCATGAATATTTCCATAACAGAGCCTAATTTCTTGAGTTAATAACCCAAGATAGGTGGGGAAAGATGATACCTCTCCTTTTTATGATGAAGTTCCACATGACTGAACCCGAGGGAGGAATAGTAAGTGAAAATATTCTTTCCATGTCATCTGAGTCAAGTTATTTGGTTCTGATGAGCTTCACCCATAAACTGTGTGGGCACTCATACATTTTCCAAGATATTTTAGCACCAAGACTGAGGTTTCTTTCTATAATTCAATGGAATCCTAAGCCCCCGTTATCTTTAGGTTTACAAAAAAATTTCCATGACACCAAAGGGACCTTCTTCTTTTAATCCAAGTTTCCTTTCCAGATAAAATTCTTGAGGCGTTTCGTTATATTCTTCATCACCCTTGGAGGGGCAAGAATAATTGTCATGATGTAGTTGGGAATAGAGCTAAGGATAGATTATGCCTGCCAAAGAGATCCATCTGGCTTTCCATGAAGCAATTCTTTCTTTAATACTGGACAAGAATCCATCTTAGAATGTGACCTTGGTTTCAGCTTGAAAGAAAGGAATGCCAAGGTACTTAGAATGGGTTTTAGCTACCAAGAACCCAAATATCCATTGAATTACTCTAGAGGCTTTAGGATCCATATTGAAGAAGAAAATTTTAGATTTAACCACATTTAAGTTTTGACATGAGGCCTCACAATATTATGAGAGTGTACTCTTCATGGATCTGGCTTCCTTAACATTTCCTTTCCAAAATAGGAATGAGTCATCAACAAAAAGTGTTTGTGAAATTTCTAGATGAGATTGTCTAATACAAATTCTTTCCCACAAGGCCACAGATCTTTTGAAAGATATTAGTCTACTAAGCCCTTTGGCCAGGATGATAAATATAAAATGAGAGACAGAATCCCCCTGTCTAACTCCTTGAGATGATGAGAAATATCCACATGGGGTTTCCTTGATCATAATAGAAAATTTTTCTCCTGATATGAAAGACATGATCCATTTGATCTATTTTTATCAAAGCCCATTTTGTCCATAATTAATCCTAAAAATTTATAGTTGACCCGGTCATATGCTTAAGTCATGTCCAGTTTAAGGATCATGGCTGGAAAGCCTTCTTCCTGAATGGAATGTAGCACTTCATGGGAAATTAAGGCCCCTTCTATAGTATCCTTCCCTAGAAAAAAACTGCCTTGCTTCTTTGAAATGATTTTGGGTATCAGTTTGCCTAACCGAGTGGCCATAGTCTTAGAGAAAATTTTATAGATAGAATTGTATAGGGAGATTGGGCAAAATTCTGAAAAAGAGGAAGGAAGTTGGCACTTGGGAATGAGAGTGATAGCTATGTTATTGAACAATTTGAACATGAACACATGTTTTCTTGATTCTTCAGTAGCCTTAAGGATGTCAAGGCCCATCAACTCCCTATTTTTTTGAAAAAAAGAGGGGACCTCACCTCTTCCAGGGAAAATGGAGCCATCAATGCCTTATTATCTAGATCTGAGACAATCCTAGGGATGCAATTTATAATGTTTCATACCTGCATGCGATTTGGGTCTTCCTCCGCAGATAAGAGATTAGAAAAAATCTGACTGCCTCCAATTGTATATCCTTTTCTATTGAAAGAATGCAGTCATTATTATCCTTTATTTGGAAAATAGAGTTTTTCATTTCTTTTTACTTTAGCAGAAAGGTGGAAAAAAGTTGTATTCTTGTCCCCCTTCCTTAACCAAAGCTCCCTTAATCTTTGCCTCCAGAATATTTCCTCATTACGTAGCACTTCCTCTAGTTTCTGGGTGAGAATTTTTTGATTCTCATACACATTTGGCATCAAACATTGGTTCAGGATAAAGTCATTAATGTCTTTGAGTTTTCTTTCGATGTTAGCTTTTTATTTAAAAATGTTCCCAAATGATGATTTGTTCCATGCTTTTATGTCTGTTTTCATAAAGGATATTTTTTTGCAAGTTTGAACATAGCCAATCCTACCACAAAATGGGCTTGTTACCACCATGGTTGCAGTATGTCTTGGAATTTAATGTCCCTGAACCACATTTTCTCAATTTTGAAATATGGACGTGGTTTGAAGGCTGAGAGATCCAACTAAATTTCCACAGTGACTGGTAGGTGATCTGAACTGGAGTTCAGATAAGAATCAAGGATGAACAACAACCATGTTCAATAAACCAAATCAAGTGCACCAAAAACCTGTCCAATCTAGCTCTAACAAAATGCAATCCTTTTCTCTTATTGGACAAAGAAATTTTGCAATTTGAGGGGACATAATTCATTAATTGATTTCCTTCAATGTGATCCCTAAAATCATCTGTTACTTTGGGAGAAGGGTTTTCCCTCCCCATTTTATCTTTGGGACCCAGAGTTGCATTCAAATCTCCTCCCAAAATAATTTTAAGCCCCTGGATTCCATTTGGTTTCTGTGAGAGAGAGAGCTAGAGTCTCTGCTTACCTACCGTTGATATAGGACCGTAAACATTGAAAAGGATAAATGAGAACTAAAAAAGTATAACTTCCACTGCCATCCAATTGTTGTTCTTTGACAACACTGAAACTTGGAATTTATTTCTATTCCACAGAATTGTGATCCCTCCTGAAGTACCTTCCAATGGCGATTGAAGTAAATCCTAGTTCTTCTAGGATATGAATAATTTGTTCCTGCTTCATGAGAAATCTTTGTTTCTCAAAGTAGAATCAACTCCGCCCCCTACCATAATATGATCTTTGATGAGGTGAGATTTTTTAGAGGCATTCAAGCCTCTAACATTCCATGAAACCATCCTCATATTTCCCTTGGAGAGTCAGTTGCTCTCCTACTTCCAAAATATTGTTTAGAAATAAAAACCGCAACCTGTTTCTTACATTTCTTGTGAGTTCTTTGGAAATTTAATATTAATTGGGTGCCTATAGAAATCTCCTCTTTTAGTTTTGATTTGTTCGATGGTCGGCCCCTTGGTCTCTTCGTGGATACCAATTTTTCAATTTTGGTGAAAAAACAAAATTTAATATTCATATATTTAATTTTAATATAGAAATTTAGGGTTCATTTATTTTTTAGTAAATGTCTTTATTGCTTAGTTATCATTAATTTATTTATTTACACTGTTAACATTATGACAAAAAATTATTCTTTAAGAAAATCCAATTATTAGAACATTATTATGTTAGAGTAACCTCATTTTGTTTACTATTTTATGTTAACTATTGTACATGAAATTCAACTATTATAATTCCTAAATGACTATGACCATGTTTTAATTACTATTTAAAGATTATGGTAAGAAAATAATGTACAAGACAATCTGATTATAAAATGAATACTCTTTTAAGATTACTTATTGTTCAAGACAATTCAATTATTATAATTTCAGAAAGACTGTGACCTTATTTTAATAACTATTTTAAAATTAAATAAGAAAATTAATGTACACCAAAATTAATTATCAAATTTTTTCAATGATTATGACCTCATTCTATTTTGGTAGAATTTTTCCCGATTTGTTTATTGTGTCGATAATATTTTTCTAAAATACATAGATCATGCCAGAAATATCAACATTACCTAGACCAATGATTCTGTTGTGACAAATACCTCAATTTAACTTCATCAATTTTCGACCTTAATGTATAGTTAAAATTTTCAAAACTACAATTTATTGTCTTCCCTCTATAAATAAGTAGAGGAATGGATGTTCCCTCTATAGGCAAGGAAAGGGTTGAATTTAGTAGACCCACTTCTTGCTTCCGATTCTTCAAATTTATTAATGGAGGCTAAATTTATATGAATTTTTTTTATTTATATGGAAATCCATCAAGATACTCATCATACTTACAAAAAATCAAAAGGAAAATGACATTTTATACAAATTTAAGTATTTGAATTATAATGGAAATATAAATTTGAGTGTGATTCTCTCAAGAAGTTATGTAATAAAATACTCAAAACTTTAAACAATAGTCATTAAAATGTCATAACTATCATAATGATTGGAGTTTTATTTTCCATAAAACTTTAAATAAATTATTTAATGCCACAATGAAAAAATGTTAAACGAAAAATCCAAATTTTACATAATTATCATTGAAATACCTTCCTTATAGCTACAAGCTTATGATTTCATTTTATATTTTATTTATCTTTCAATGATTGTTTTAAGAAATTATTTAATATTATGATTAAAATATAAAAATATAAGAATTTAATATTCGTATTTTTATTTGTAATATAAAAATTTAATAGTCAAGATCTTTATTATTTTAGTTATTATCAGTTTATTTTATTTACTATTTTAAAATAATAATCAAAGTTATTGTGCAAGAAAATTCAATTATTAGAACATGATAAGGTGATAACAATCTCATTTTATTTATTGTTTTCAATTACCTATTGTATATGAAATTCAATTAGAATTCGTGACTGACTATGAAAATAATGTACACGAAATTCTCCTTATAGAATGATTACTTTCTTACATTACTTATTTTACATGAAATTCAATAATTAGAATTCCTAGATGAGAATGACCTCATTTTTATTACTATCTTAAGATTTTGATAAAAAAAAATGTACAAGGTAGTCCCATATAAAATAACTACTGTTTTAAAATTACTTATTATACAAGAAAAATCAATTATGAGAATTTGTAAATGACTGTGACCTCATTTTAATTACTATTTTAACATTAGACAATAAAACTAATATTAAAAAGAAGTCAATTATTAATATTTCTAGCTGACTATGACCTCATTCTACTCTGGCAGAATTTTTTTTGCTAAAATACATAGATGATGACAGAAATTTTCTTTGAATTGTTTATGGTGTCGATAATATTTTGCTAAAATACATAGATGATGACAGAAATTTTCCTTGAATTGTTTAGGGTGTTGATAATATTTATCTAAAATACATAGATCATGACAGAAATATCAATATTACCTTGGTCAACGACTCCATAGCGACGGATGTCTCAATTTAACTTCACCGGTTTGTGACCCCAACGTGTACTTGAAATTTTCATAACTACAATTCAATGTCTTCCCTGTATAAACAAGCACGGGATTGGATGTAGCAGACAATTTCTACTTCCAATTCTTCAAATCTCTTGTGTGGGCTTTTGATTTCGATAGGAAATGCAATTGCCTCACCAACTGATGGTTTTACTCAGCAGACATTAACCGACTCAAATATTGAGATACAAAAGCCATATGATAAAAACCTCTCGGAGCGTTACAGCTTCATTGATGGTGTCCATGACATGTGGGTTTACAGCACCGAGAAATTGCATGATCCCAGCAACAACACTAGGCCCACGATAGAAATACGCATCAAGGTCACTGATTTATTTTTGATCAACTTCTTCCTCTAAAATTTATATGAGATGTTATAACATGGTATTGTGTTTGTTTAATTTAAGGTGGTGTATTGCAGGGAAAGGACTACAAAATAGGGGTATGCAAATTCAAGGGTGAAGGGTATGTTGCATTGGGTACGAATGGAGAATGTGTGATGTAGATTCATGGGTATGTCGTACATGCCACGGTGATGATGTTGGATGCTGTGGATGGAGATTTGAAGAGATACTACGCTGATGTAGTGTCACCTGATATTTATGACCGTTGGTTTGATCTAAATATTATCCATGATACAGATCAGAGAATAGTGACTATGTTTGTGGATGGAGAGGAGAAGATAACTATAAATGTGATAGGGGGTGATAGCTATTATTTTAAATCTAGAGTTTACACTCAGACCGACAAGTAATCTTGCCTGGAATCTCATTAGAGAAATATCAAACTCTAGAGCAAGTAAATTATGCATGTGAGAGCCATCGATTATTAGCAGTAGATATTTTTGGAGTATGTTTTTTTGTGTGTAATAAAATATTCATCATTAATCTGTAGAATTTCAAATTTGATGACATGACTACTTCTCGAATGATGATGTCCTTTGAAGCAATATTTAATTAAATGGCTTTGCAATTTATTCTATGTACCAAAACATGTCTGAAACTGGGTGTTGGCTAAATTTCACACAATATCATGCCTAAAGCATCATGATTTTAAAACACAATATCATGTCCTTTTAAAGAATATGATATCATATTTTGCTTTTGAAATTTTATACTAATTTGTATAGGATGATAAACGACAAGGTTATTTAGGGCGACAAAAAGAGTATGGGCTTTTGTCTCATTATTAGTACCAAATCTAGTTGCCACGCAAATATCAATTTGAGTAGAACCAATGCTGTGACATTCAAGATGATCGATCCTATGAGTACTTGGATTGTTCCTAGCACAGCCATCAATGTTTACTAGCATGCTATTCTTTAAATCTAATAATATTTATTTTATCTCTATAGAATAAATAGAATTATCCATAAAATAATATAAGAAACATAATAATTTAGAATAGAAACCATAAACATCATATTGGCAGAATGACAAGCTTTATTCCATGTAATGTCTTGCCAACAATCCCATATTCTCAGTGCTAGATTATATTTATAAAGTACACAATGGTTGGTTGAGCATTCCAACTATAGTTCCTACAATTACCTCTCAACCAACTTCCATTACATTGTTATTACTAAATACAACATAATAGATAAATTATTATTCATACTAACTATACTATTACTAACATTCTTGCTCAAATGGGCTTTAATGAGAAGGTTATCCAAATTATACAAGAATGTAATCAAACTGTTAGCTTCTTTGTTCTTGTCAATGGCTCCTTTGGGGGCTATTTTATTCCGGAGAAGGGTCTTAGACAGAGAGACCCTCTCTCCCCCTACCTCTTTATTATGGTGGCTGATGTACCTAGTAGGAATCTATGTATGTTGTCTGCTATGGGAAGTATAAAAGGCATCAAACCCGCTTCTACTCTTCCTCAGGTGGTGTTAGAATAGTTTGTGGATGACACTTTCCTCTTTGGGTATTTTTTAGTGATTGAGGCCAGACAGTGGAAACAAATCCTTGAAAGTTATGCATGGGCTTATGGACAGTGTATTAACTATCAAAAGAGCCAGCTGTTCTTCTTCAATACCCCCATGGAGTTACAAAATAAGGTGCTTCAAATACTGGGTTGTCTGGAAGCTTCGCTTCCTTCTACCTACCTTGGCCTCCCCCTCACGGTCAAAGAGGTTTCCCAAGATTTCTGGAATTCCATCCTTGAAAGAACCTAGAGGAAACTTGCTGGTTGGAAGGGGAAGTTTTTAAGCAATGCTGGAAAACTTCAACTGGTGGCCTCCACTCTCCAAGGGATCCCTATTTACTTCCTATACCTCTTTAAAATCAGAAGCAACATGGCTGATAATATTGAAAGGATTCAGAGAACCTTTCTGTGGGTGGGGTCTGAAGAAAAGAAGAGGATTTTGCTTGTCAATTGGGACACTGTCTGCCTCCCAAAAAGAATGGGTGGCCTGGGTCTAAGAAAAATTGGTCTGATGAATAAGGCCCTTACTATGAAAGTGGCATGGAAGCTCATAGAAGGAAAAGTGGACTAGTGTAGATTAATGGAAGCCAAGTACCTCAAAGGACATCCCTACGGGAGGATGTTCCACAATAGTGACATCCCTAGTGGATCCAAACTGTATAGTCAGAAAATGGAACCACTTCCATTTTAGACTTGTTTAGCCTTTTGAGTAAGTGGTTTGGGGTCATATCAAGCACCTAGAATGGTTTCATGATCTTGACATGGCTTTTCCCCCTATTTTTCCCTTTTTCCACTCCTATTTAGCCTGATTTCTACATTTTGAACTGTAGACTGGTGATTCTGGGCTTCAGGGTTAGGGTCAACCTTTCAGGTCTATGTCAACCTTGACCCTAACCTAGGTTAGGGTTGACCTCAACCCTAACCTATCTCAAGGTCAACCTCAACCTTGACCCATGATTCAGATCTTGGGATCTCACAGTTTTGGATGTCGATCTTTGCAAAAAGTATTTTCCTGCTTTCGGTTCAGCTGTTTCAGCTTCCAAAGTGTTGATTCCTAAATTATATTTAATATAGGTCCTCTCCTAGGGGTAAAGGTTTTAATGGAAGTTTAATTCTCCTATGTTAGAATCCTTATAATATTGTGCCCTAATTTCATATAAAAGGGATCCTTCTCCTCTCATTTTCTCTAACCATCATCGAGCGAACGAAGTCTTCTAATCAAGCATTCTAAAACTATCTTCAAGAGCAATACAAGAAAGCTAAGGAGTAAGATTTCAAGAAAGAATTCATCCATTAAAGCATCCATTTTCATGAAGGAGATCCATTAGAGGCCATTGAAGGATTCAAGCTACATAGTGCCTAATTGGTGATCTCTCCATCCACCTTGTTCCAAGCTTATTTCAAGTTCAAGAACCCATTCAAGACTTGATGTTGGAGATCTACAAGCAAGAGATTGAAGACATCCTACCTTTCTACATTCCATGTTTTGAAGCATACTTGTAGATCCAAGGATTTGAATCCTCCACAAGGACTTTTACAAGTAAGGTACAGGTTTAGAACAACAGATTTGAGACCAAATCTGGATACCCTTTTTGGCTTTCTTTCAAATGATGTGAACAGATTTTTTGTCAGACCTGTGCAGGTCAGAGTCAACATTATTGGGTCAGGGTTGACATTTGTGGGTCAAGGTCGACCTTTTTCATAAGACAACATCATAATGGAAAAATATTTCTGGGTTTTGTTCATCTTTGCATTTTGATTTAGGATCAACTATTAGTTTTTCAAGAAATAGTCTACAGACCTTAGAAAACAACATTCTTTGATCTAAAATATTTTAAAGTTATTGCATTTCTCCTCTTTCTTCACTTACTGTCATAGATAATTTTTATACATATAATTAACAAAATTTAAGATTCCCTTCTTTTTATTCTCCTTTCCAAATAGTTGATTCATTTGTGCATTAGCCATTCTTTTGGGTTGATCAACTTGGATCTTCCATTGGTGCATTTAGGAATAAAATAGGAACATCTTATCTTCTTCCTAATCATAATTGCAATACACAATCAATATAATTCAAGTAAATATGAAGTAGGGTTAAGGAATTCAACATACTCTAAGCTGATCAAACAACAATCAACAAATAATCTCCTAAACCCCAAATCATACATTACATTTTGGTGAACCTGCGATAGACAACTCTTTCTTTTTGGTGTTAGATTTACATTTTTTATGCTAGATCTTGCATTTTCTTTCAAATTTCATTTTGATTTAATTAATCAAAATTTTGTGTTAGTTCATTTTAATTGTGTTGGTGTATGAGCTTTACCAAATCTAGTCCTAATTATAGTATCCTGGTTAGAAGAAGCCATAGACTTATGATTTCCTTTGATCTGGAGTCTTCCTCAACTTTCCTTAGGATCCTTGATGATAATTTGATAACTCATGATTCCAATCCTTCTATGGAGCATAACTCTTCTCACTCATCTCATGATGAAGATGACACTTTAAGAGTTCCTCCTGAACAAGTGCAAAACCTTTCAACCGAACTTGATAAAATGGGAAATTGGCTTATCCAATAAAACCATAATCAAGATTCCATCCAAGCTATAGAGGCTCTTAAGAAAGTTCTTCGTGATAATGATCAAGGTATTAATTTCCTGCAGAGTATTACTCATCTTGTGAATTTGAATGTTAAACCTTTAGCTCAAGAGGCTCAAGAGTTAGGATTCACACCTATTGTCACTAGTGTAGGACCTTCTTCTGTTACTCTACCTAGTATTCCTACCTACACTCCACCTTTGATAACAAATTCTCTCCCAAGTGCACCTATTCTTGTGAGTGCTCCACCAGTATCTTTACCGACCTCACAACCTACATATCATACTGTGCCTTTTACTTATACTAATCCTCTTCCAACTGTGGTTCCTAATGTTCCACCAATTGTGTCTTCTATTCCTACTGCTTCTTACACTTTTCCTAGTGTTCCTAATATTTCTATGCCACCTGTGTCCTCTAATGATTGTACAATTATTAGTTTGGCTAAAACTATGTCATCTTTACAACAACTTGCATCTTTAACTCAATCTAAATTTAGCATTCCTACATGTGACATGGGTAGTCCTTTATCCCTAGACATCATTCATGCTACTGTCCCTCAGAAAGCCGATATGCCTCATCTTGAGAATTATAATGGAAAAGGTGATCATGTTACTCATGTTAAAACATTTCAAATCCTTTGTAGTGATTATGCTCATGACCATAGGATTTTAGCTAAATTGTTTGCTAGAACCTTTCGAGATAAGGCTTTACAATGGTATTGTT
>MU223489.1:861887-873404 GCA_018584345.1 Thuja plicata | reverse complement strand
TTTTAGCTAAATTGTTTGCTAGAACCTTTCGAGATAAGGCTTTACAATGGTATTGTTCCTTACCTCCCTATTCCATTGATTATTTTCCTAAACTTGCTAATTCCTTCATTCAAAAATTTCAAAATAATATTGGACCACAAGTGTCCTTATCTAATTTAATGTATTGTAAAAAAAACACTAAGGAAAAATTGATTGATTTTATTGGTAGGTTTAAACATTTGCATGCTCAGATTTCTTATCCTGTTCTTGATATTGATATTCAACATATGTTTATTTTGAATTTACAAAAATATATTAGGGATAAGATTCTTCTTAATGAATTTACCTCCTTTCAATAATTGTGTGTAGCACTTCACCATTATCAATTACAAGTGAGTCAGTTTGAGAGAAACACTCTAATGGCTCCTGTTCCAGTTGATAAGGGTGACAATGCTCCTAATCCCAATAAGTTTCAAAAACCTAACAACTATGTCAAGATTAATAAACAGATGAATGTGGTTTCTGATCAAGTTGTGGCTACATCTAATAGTGCTCCTACATCCACTGCTTTCCACATGAATCGTACGTTTACTCCTCTCTCTGAAAACTTTCATTCTATAATGAGTAGGTTGTTAAGTGCTAGTATGTTTACTTTGCCTCCTATTCAACCTCTTCTTCCCACCATGATAGATTCAAAATCCTTTGATTCTAAAGCTTTCTACCAATACCATCGCCAGAATGGCCATGACACTGAAAATGTTACTCTCTAAAGCAGAAGATTAAAGACTTAATTGATTATAAAGCTTTGTCTGTTGATAATTTTGATGGTAATGGGAATAAATGTGTTTCTCCTCCTAATCAAAACCTTCAAATCTATACCAATCCTTTACCTACACATGATACTAATACTATAGCTCAACTATCTTCTGTAGACATTGTTTTTGATTCAAAGATGGATGATCTTAATAACATTGTTAATCATGTGGTTGTCTAGTTGATCTAACATCTTTAATCAATGTCATTACTGAGGAAAATATTTTTATGAAAGGCTTATGACGTGATTTTTATGATTCATCTAATGCATGGATCCAAACTTGTAATGGATTTCTTTATCCTGCACTTGGATATAGTCCCTCTTGCAAGTTTCCCACCTACCCTAAATAACATAACCCAAGATGGGGAAGGTTGACAACATGCTTGATTGGCTTATCCTTTATGGTAGCCCTTTGTGTTTTTGTATGTTGTAATGTGCTTCCCCCATAATGTATTTTGCTAAATGTTTTTTAGATTCTTTTATACCACCCTTGTTACTTTGTTGGTGCAAAGTGATAATAGAATCCCAACTGTTGTTCAAATCCTTTATATGTATCTACATTCTTCTATATGTTGTTTCATGTTATGTTGTACTTATGCTATTGTTTGTAACTATTTTCCTTGTACAATCTTCTTGGATCCATGACATGGTAGCACTAATTATTTTTGGTCTCCATGTTGTGGTCTGAAAAGATTCCTCTTTGTAATTCTTAAGTTTCTTACCTCCTTTGTGATTTTAGTTCTACTTTCTTTGGGGAATGATGTCAGTTCATTTGCAATAATATTATATTTCTATGTACATGTTATCTTATGATCATACTAACCCTACATTAGGTAGATCCCTCTTGTGTTCTTATGTATGTTTATGGTTTTTTTTTCCCTTGATTTGTCTTCCTTTGGGGGCATCTCGCAATGGAAACATAATCCGTAGAGTTGTTGATGTTTCCGTTAAAACCATTGCTCCTGTTAAAGTGTTAGCAATGACTTTAACATGGGGGCATACACTCTACTCACTTTTTGCACACACACACATTCAAAATATTTTTCAAGATTTAAAACTTTTCCCTTTATGGAATAAAAAGAAACTAATCCTTAAAGCATAGTCATCTTTACTTTTTTAAAGAATCTCTTGATCCCTCCAGTTTAAATTTACACGGATCTCTTGATCCCGCCAATTTTTAATTTGCAATGTTTTGATGCCCTTAAGAATGGATCTCCCTAATGGGTTGACTAGTGAGTAGCCAAATTCACTAGGTAGTTCAACTCCATCTCTCTAGTTACGCTTTTTTGTGTGGTTCACAGTGAGACACAAGTTCTCATTGGATGAGATAATCACACCCTTTTCTCTCTCTCCTTAACTAAGTGATGTCTCTCTTAATGTGATCTTAGGGTTGATAAGGAATTAAGTCCCTTGGGGGCTTGAGGGTTTCTTTATCCCTTCTGGTTCCAATAAGATTGTCTTCTTTGTATATTCTCCTTTACCAAGAGTTTGTGTTGAGCTCATACTCTTGCTAAAGTGGGGGCTAAATGTATAGTCAAAAAATGGAAGTACTTCCATTTTAGACTTTTTTAGCCTTTTGAGTAAGTGGTTTGGGGTCATATCAAGCACCTAGAATGGGTTCCTAATCTTGGTATGGCTTTCTACCCTGTTATGTCCCTCTTTCCACTCCTGTTTAGCCTGATTTCTACAGACTAGTGATTCTGGGCTTCAGGGTCAGGGTTGACCTTTTAGGTATATGTCTACCTTGACCCTAACCTAGGTCAAGGTCAACCTTGAAACTGACCTAGGTCAAGGTTTACCTCAACCTTGACCCAGGGTTCAAATCCCGGTGTCTCAAAGTTTTGGATGTCGGTCTTTGCAAAAAGTATTTTCCTGCTTCTGGGTCGGCTGTTTCGGGTTCTAAAGTGTTGATTCCTAAATTATATTTAATATAGGTCCTCTCCTAGGGGTAAAGGCTTTAATGGAAGTTTAATTCTTCTATGTCAGCCTCCTTAGAAGTTTGTGCCCTAATTTCATATAAAAGGGAGCCTTCTCCTCTCATTTTCTCCAACCATCATCAAGCAAATGAAGTCTTGTAATCAAGCATTCACAAACTATCTTCAAGAGAAATACAAGCAAGCTAAGGAGTAAGATTTCAAGAAAGCATTCATCCATTCAAGCATCCATTTTCATGAAGGAGATCCATTAGAGGCCATTGAAGGATTCAAGCTACATAGTGTCATTTTGGTGATCTCTCCATCCACCTTCTTCCAAGCTTATTTCAAGTTCAAGAACACATTCAAGACTTGGTGTTGGAGATCTACAAGCAAGAGATTAAATAAATCCTACCTTTCTACATTCCACATTTTGAAGCATACTTGTGGATCCAAGGATTCGAATCTTCCACAAGGACTTTTACAAGCAAGGTACAAGTTCAGAACAACAGATTTGAGACCGGATCTAGATACCCTTTTTGGCTTTCTTTCGGATGGTGTGAACAGATTTTTTGTCAGACCTGTGTAGGTTAGAGTCAACATTATTGGGTCAAGGTTGACATTTGTGGGTCAAGGTCAACCTTTTTCATAAGACAACATTGGAACAGAAAAATATTTTTGGGTTTTGTTCATCTCTGCGTTCCAGTTCGGGATCAACTGTCAATTTTTCTAGAAAAAGTCTATAGACCTCAGAAAATAACATTCTTTGATCTGCAATATTTCAAGGTTAGTGCATTTCTCCTATTTCTTCAATTACTGTCATATATCATTTCTATAAATATAATTAACAAAATTTAAGATTCCCTTCTTGTTATTCTCCTTTCCAAATAGTTGATTCATTTGTGCATTAGCTCTTCTTTTGGGTTGATCAACTTGGATCTTCCATTTGTTCATTTGGGAATAAAAGAGGAACATCTTATCTTCTTCCTAATCACAATTGTAATACACAATCAATACAATTCAAGTAAATATGAAGTAGGGTTAAGGAATTCAACATACTCTAAGCTAATCAAATAATAATCAACAAATAATCTCCTAAACCCCAAATCATACACTACACAAACTCTAGATGAACATATGTAAATGTAAGACCCTTCTGTCTAAAGGAGATTTTTGGCAAATTGGAAATGGGAGATCCATCAAATTTTGGAATGACCATTGGATCATGAATCAACCTAACTTGGGCCATAGATTCAAACCCCTTATGGACTATCTCAGACCTAGCCTGGGTAATAGAGCCTCCAGCTACATCAATGGTAGAGACTGGAAGGATATACCTAATCCATTAAGGGACAAACCAGACCTACAACACTTGGCCAAGGATCTCATGGAAAACCTAACTAATATCAAAATTTTGGGGCGTGATGACTCTATTATCTAGACCCCCACCCAGGCTGGTACTTTCTCTTTTAAATCTACTTACAATCTATTTCTGAAGGAGGAGAGGAACCCAGGGGACTGGAACAAGGTGTGGATCCCTTAGCTCACGCCAAAAATAATTTTTTTCTGGTGGACTCTAATGCATGGTAAGGTCCTAACCAAAGATAATCTCATAAAGAGAGGCTTCTCCATGGAAAACAAATGTGTCCTATGTAAGGAGGAAGAAATGGTAAATGACCTTTTCATCCACTGTGACTATGCCACTGGCATTTGGCAAGGGATTATCGGAAAATTGGGTATCTTATGGGCCCTGTGAAGAGAAGTGCATCAATTTAACAACTAGAGATCCCCTTCCAATCACCTACTACTCCAACTCCTCTGGCATATGCTTCCCCCTCACATATGCTGGACCATTTGGAAGGAAAGGAACAATAGGATTTTCAGAGAGAATAGTAACCAGTCTGAGACCTATCTCCATCTTGGAACTAAGCTCCTATGTGAGAATGCTAGGAAGGATAAATGGATGTCCCCCCTATCCTCTTACTACCTGGGAAGTTAGAATTGATTATATCTGGAACCTCCTAGATGGGTTCTCCAGGTTTGACAATGTGAAAAGGATAGCTAGAAATGCTACCAGATGGACCGCCCCTCCCAGAGGATGGACAAAATTAAACTTTGATGGGTTGGTAAATAATCTTGGTCATGGAGGGGGTGGTGTGCTGAGAGATCACAATGGCACTTTCCTGCTAGCTTATGCTAGGTCTATCAATAACTGCACTGTCACCCAGGTGGAAGGAACAACCCTTCTTTGGGGGATTAAATTTGTGAAACAAATGAACTTTAGACAACTAGAAATCGAGGGGGATTCCAAAGTGGTTGTTGAGGCCATCACTAGTGGTGCTAGTGTAGGATGGCATGCTAGACCTATCATTATGGAGATCAGTGAGCTTCTCAACAACTTCCAGCACATGACTATATGTCACACGTACACAGAGGGGAATTTGGTTGCTGACTCAATGGCAGAAATAGGCTGAAAACAAATAAAACTCAATAGTTGGAGGGTGATTATTGACTTACCTCCGGTGACTCAGCATCTCATCATGGGAGAAATGAATATTACTATTTAAATGTGCCAGGCTATCATATTCAATACAAATCCTTACTAGATCATGTGCTAGTGTGTTTGGGTGATTTTTGCGATTATGGAAAGGAGAACTCAAATTCCCATAAAGAATTATCATTACCTTTCAAATGTGTAGAGTAAGAGCTATCTAAATCAGAGGGTTTTTTTGGCCATCTCTGGTATTATTTCTATTAATGGCACCTGGAGATCCATTAGATCTAGCTATACGGAGCCCGTTTTCCAAAATTTTCAAGACCATCATTTTAAGTATAAGCTTTCCTCGGAAAGGCTTTATGAAAACAAGTGGTTTTTTATGGCCTGCAAAAATGCTTGGCTCTTAGAATTCAAAGATATACTGGCATAAGAGGAGCAGACCCTTGAAATGGGAGGCTAAACTCTCTGCATTGAGCCTGATAACATCAATGAGGCTTTCACATCTGATGTGTTGGTTACTCATTACTGAAAAGATATAGGCATATGGGGTTTCATGGAAAGAATGAAAGGTGGGTATGACAAGTGAATCTCCAAACAATTTGTCTCTTCTTGGAGCAACAAGAGTGTTTCGATTGGGGGCATCCACTTCCAGCTGAATGAAGAGGTCATAGCTAAGGTGACTGGGCTCCCAATGGTGGGGAGGAAATGCAAAAGACTAGTCATACTCCTGACCATACCAGCCTCAAACATTTTTTCAGGGATAGTGAGCTGCCAGTGAGAAAACAAGGGGGATTCAACAGGGAAGAGCTGCCAGACTTCTGGCTGAAAATTTGCCTCATTGTGATGAAGTATTTCACATTGGAAGGTAAGTTCACTGTGTTTTACAACTACCACTTACCCTTCCTGAATCATATTAGGAACAAGGATTTAATTTCCATACCTTTCTATCTTCTACACTCCATAGAGAGTAATGTCATAGATATTAAAGGCAACCCTGATAGAGCTATCCTCCATCAAGGCCTCCTTCTCTGCCTCTATTAGTTTCACAAATCTATCTACCAGACACCCCAACCCCCTCTGATTATCTAGATGATGCCCCAAGAGGAGCCACTAGCCAAAACTAAAAATCCCACCCATTCCTCCTCCCAGTCCATCGGTATCACCCAAGAGCCTGGGTCTGCCAATAAAAAGGGCATAACCCACAAAAAAAGTGTTAAAAAACCTCTCAGTAGGAAGGAGGGTCAGGAGGAGTCTTATGTATCTCAGTCTGTGGAGTACAAAGAGGGGAAAGAGGCTAAAAACACTCCTAAGACCGATTATAGGCCCAAAAAATGAAAAATGATGGAGAGCCAGGTTAATCTAGAGGTGGACTTAAGTGGCTCAGGTCACCAAAGGTCAAATAGAATTGCCAAGGAATAGTGTAAAACTAGGTTGTTGGAAACGGCCTCTAAAGAGCTTTCCCTATCTAAAAATGACTCCCACTCCACTGAGTCCAAGAAAGGTTCCTCGGATGGCTATATGAGTCACCCTAGGACTGATAACACTCCTCCACCCAACCTCTAGAAAACCATGGAAAACTCCAATAACCCTACCCCACCCCTGAGTCCTCCTTAGGATCCTTAGGATAAGCCCCATACTGTGGCCATGGAGGACAAAAACAAATTTAAAGGCACCCTCAAAAGGAGGTTCTCAAATTTGGACAAGGATATTGCAGAGATTAAGAAGAATATGTAGGATCTAATGGACTAGTGCATGAGGACCAAAAAATTTTCCCTGAAGGTCATGCATGCTTTGGCTACAACCCTCTACCATCTGCAGGAAAAGTTGGCAAGCAATAGGCTGGAAACGGATGAGGACAACAAAGATCTATTCTTGTTTCTGCAAGAGGAGTGGGCTAGGACCCTACTGTCTAAATAGAAGGGTGGGAAGAACTAATCTCTGGTGTCCATGTGTTGGTTAATTTCAGCTGGGCTTGGGCCTCAGATTCCCTATTTTGCGGTTTAGGATAATGTTAGTTTTTATATATATTTTTGTAGCCTTGCGTGGCTTATAACTGATACTTTTCATGCTACTGTTCATCTTAAGTACTTTGGTTTAATCCTATTGATTACTACTGTGGTTTATGTTTTTGATAGGGGCAAAGTTAGATTTGGTGATTATGTTGTTAAAATGTTCTACCTTCTTTGACTAGTTCCATTAATATGATGTTAATGTGCTACTAGTCCTTTGTTCCATGGGCCAGCACCCTCTTACTGCTTTATCTATCAAAACTAAAGCTTCCATCCCATAGGAAATTTCAAAGCTAATGGAAGACTGTAAGAGAATCATCCTCTCCTTCTCTAATGTCAAAATTAGTCACACTTTATGTCAAGAGAATTGTGTTGTGGACTTCATGGCTAACTGGGGATTGGGAGAGAAAGAATAGAGGGACGTGACTTTTGAATGGAGCCCACAAGGTTTAAAGGAGATCTTAGCTAATTATAGAAGTAAATTTTAGACTCATTGCCCATGAGTGGGTGTCTACTAGGAGTATTATGAGTGTTATTATGTGGCAGAGCATTATGCTTAGTTATGTTTATAAGATAAGTATGAGTTTAAGAGAGGAGATTTTTTGTTGTGCTCCCCAAATTATTCAAAATTCTGATGAGGTATTGTTTAACAATCAAAATTTCAAATTCACTTTTAAGGGCCGGAATGTTGGATAGAGTGACATTGGCCTGAGTTGCTTCATGGCGACTAATACTTATCACAAAACCACTAAATTTTACAAAAATGATACTAAGTGAGATAAAGGTATTGAGCTAGAAATAAAAATTGTTATATTTATTGCTTTTGACAAGTGGCATTCTCTAGAGGAAAGAAGGAATAATTATTTAGTTATTTGCAGTCACTTTTATCAAATTAATGATGAAATTATTTTTATTGTAATGACATGGGGCACAACTTATAATATGAAGTTGCAGCCTTGAAATCAAGGAAATTGTCTTCTCATATCTTGCGAGGCTCTATTTTTCAAGTAGACAAAAGTCAATACTATTAAATATGGCATATATAAAATTAAACCTTTTGGAGAAACTTTCAGTTCTACCTTAGAGAAACTTCTAGGTTTTTGTAAAGATGAGTTTCACCTTTTCTGATGCATTCTATTTGAATGGTGAGAGGACCTACTATTACAAAGAAAGCTAATACCCAGTGTAGTTTTTAGAAATTGAAAGTGATGGGGTCCATTGAAGAAGGTGCAAACTCGTGAGTATAAAGAGCTAAGCCAAAATCGGGAGATGTGGGACAAATTCAGTGGGGCAAGCATTATAAATTTTATTAAATCTATGAAGGGGTTTAATAGTGGGATCTTGATGAAATTTGTTAAATTATGGCAGTAAGGGCGTCTATCGATTGGTAGTATTAAGTTTTTGGCTACGCTGGAGCTTATAGCTAAAGCTAGGGGTTTGGATTTCAGCGTTGAAAATTTTGAATGGAAGAGTGGAGGAGACTATAAGAAATTCTAGAATAAGTTCTTTAGAAAGGGTGAGAGGCATATTGATGGTTATCCATTCTAGAAGTGGGTATGATAGGTCTTCTATTCTTACCCCTTTCTCTATAGATTTTTTATATATTATGAAGCAGTTTACTTAAAAGGGTAGGTTTTCTTCCTTTCATGGCTACCATTTACCCATCTTAAACCATATTTGTAATGGAAAGAAGATTAATGTGTCATTCTTTCTACTTTCCTCCCTTAGCAATATTATCAATAAAGTTGATTCCCCTCCACTTCACCAAGAACTTATGTATGTTTTGTATGAACATTTTTTTAGTAACTCTACTTCTACGGGAAGGTGTATTAGTTACCTCGAGTCTAAAAAAACCCTTGCTAGTTTATTAAGAATTGAATAGTTTAGAAGTAAGCTAGCCCTTAACAGCCCCAAGTAGAACCCTAATACTAAAAATATGGGCAAAAACTCCCCCCCTACAGCTAAGGAGAAACCCCTATCCTTTGTTTCCTATGAGGAAACTTTACTTGATACCACCCATCGAGAGGAAAGCCCCTTCTAAGAATCCTGATGCTTCCAAGCATTATAAAACTAACAAGGGTGGGAAGAAAACATACATTAATGTGGAAAAGGAGGACTCTGGGGAAGATACGAAAAATGATTCTCAATAGGGAAAAAGGGGTGACTCCTCCAGTGAAAAGAGAAATTATTTGAGTTTTGGTGAACAAAGCTCTACGAGGCTTAAAAATAGGAAGGATAATAAGAAGAAGAGCATAGACAAAGAAGTAGTGTTAGAAAAGGACGAGGGCTATGAGCTGGAAAAGATGGAGGAAAGTGAAAAGATGATGAGAAATATGATAAGGAGGATGAAAAGATGATACTAAGGATGAAAAATCTGCACAACTCACTATCAATTTGGATAGATTGGATAAAATAGGCAATATTTCTTTTACCGCCCCTACTTTTAAGGAAGAAGAAAAATAGAAGAATAAGTATGATCCCCAGAAGAAGGATAATCTCAATGAAGAAACCCTAATGAACTACATCTAGGCCCTACAGAACAAAGTCACTATACTAGAGAAAGTTATCCCTAAGACTATGTCTACTTATCATTTCAATTCTACTTTCATTTTCCTTTTTGCAAGATTTTGGAAAGTCTCATGATGAAACTTATCCTATTTATGGTCACTTGCAATAATAGATTGAAGAAGAGGGTTCATAATAGGAAACATGATGCCAAAGATGAAGATAAGGTCCAGGAGGAAGACTCTGAGAGAAGGAAGAAATAAATTTAATGCCTCACGGTGAATTGGGAGGCTATTCATAAAGATCAAGGGGTTTCTTGTTTATGGGGTTTGCAGTTGTTATGATTTTTTTTTGTTTTATGTTTAAATTTGATCTCCTTGTTGATACTCGAAACAACAATTTTAGTAGCTTCTGGAACATTTCCCTCTTTGCTGATAGGAATTTGAGGTTAAATAGTATTAAGTTTTATTATGGTGATAGTACGACTAATAATAGTAGTATTTGTAGATTTGTTAGCGGTAAAAGTATTCTTCATTCATTTTTTTATTATTTTGTTGAGTGATGGTAGTGGTTTCTTCTAGCTATAATAGTCTGAATTTGTGTTGTTCATTTTTTTTTATTATGTGATTGTTCTATCTAGGTTCAGGGTCCTTTCCCTACCATCTTAATAAGATCATGATGATAGAAAAATTGGACATAATAAAAATAGAAATGAGCTTGACCTAGATACTGAGGGAAACAGTCAAAAAGTTGTTTTTTGTTTCAACATAATGGTACCATAGTTAGAGATAGACGAATAAGACTTCGTAATAAAAAAATAACAAGCAAAACATAATACTTATGTAAGTAGACATAATGATAAAATCAAATGCATTTAACACATTCATGGACATAGAAAAATGGTTACTTATAATTTTTTAAGAAGCACCAGACATAACCAACTAATATTAATTATGGAATTTGTAGGAATGAGAATTGTGAGCACAATCACCCTTCTAAAGATTTTACAATGTATCAAGATTTTGATGTATTTAAAAATATGTTAATATTTTTATTATTTGTTGTTGTACAATAACATCAACATAATAAAGTGGGTGTAAAATATAGACTCAAAATTATTAATTAAAATTATAACAAAATTCACTTCTTTTCTAATTATTTAAAAAAAAAACACAAATTTCCTTTGTGAGATCCTTTTGTTTGATGCCACAAGAGGTTATATCCTTTTACGTCACTTTTTTTTTCTCTAGAGGATAACGTATAGGTTAAATAAATATTTTCAAATTAAAACTACATATCCTTTATGAAATACACACATCATCAATATTTCATCCACTTAATAGTAACAAAATATACATGTAGTCCTTACATTAATAAGACTTATGAATTAAGAAGGAAACAATAGATTTATTTCTCTAAATTCTTATCACTCAAACAAAAATTCCAACTCACCCTACTACCTTACATATAATACTCAAAAGCATTTTAATTCAATCACCCTCTCTACTACTAATACCTAATGAAATGTCAATGTATTTCATTCTAAAGTTAATTATTCCATTATGAATTATAGAACTCTTGTATTTATTATATAGTAGCATCCTTTTAAATCTATGTACTATATTTTCCTAGTTTATTTGCCTCATGATGATGTATTATAATATGCATTCACACACGTGTGTGCACTCACATATACATGTGCACACACACACACACACACACACACACACACACACACACACACACACACACACACACACACACACACACACACACACACACACACACACACACACACAC
>MU223489.1:842264-860007 GCA_018584345.1 Thuja plicata | reverse complement strand
TATATATATATATATATATTGATGTATCTTATTGAAATTTAAAAAATAATACTATTGATATGTGACTAATGATCATTATGAAACTATATCATAAACTAAGGAGCCTAACTTTATATGACATTTTTATACAATTTTAACTACTAGAAGTATATTGGTAATATGAAATTGCATGTAATTATCTCAAGAAGATATTTAAGAAAATTCTTATAACTTTAAACAATACTCATTGAAATGCCATAACTATCATAGTGACTATAGTTTTAGTTTCTAAAAAGTTTAAATAAATTATTTTATGACAGAGTGAAATAATGTTAAGCAAAATATCAAAATTTTACATACTTTCCATTGAAATACTTTCCTTATTATTGCAGTCATATATGATTCCATTTATTCTTTATTAAATTTTTAATAAATTTTTCAATATTATGATTAAAGGATATGAAATATTTTTTTGCCAAAATGTCAGAGCCACTATATTAATTAATATAATTATTATAATACTTCCAAAGGAGCTCAAGGGGTAAAGAAGTAAAGAATAAAACTCCCCATCCCAACCCCTATATATGATATCCAAACTATTACAAAATAGCCTAGTCGAACCAACATTACAACCATAATTTTTAATACATAACAGCTAAAAACTTAAGACCTTACGCATAGCAAAATATTGCATCCATAAAATTTGAGAAAGGTTGAACAAACATCCCAGCAGGCACCAAGAATATGACCATAATGCTGCCATCTATTTGCAATTTGCAAAAACCTAATTACAGCCACTATCGAGTCACTTTCAAAAAACCACCATGAAACCCATGAGCTGAACACGTAACAAAAAAAAACTGTCAATTTGAAGATGAGGGACCTCACATCTTACCTTTGCCTTTTCTAGGAGCACACCCATTTTAGGATGACCTAGATGAATTGGTTGAGGGTGACTGTGGAGTGAAAGGTGGGGAAGAGGCCACCATACCAGTATTCTCCACAAATGCAAGAAGGACACATAGGTTATTGAACAAAAGAAAGGAGTTGGCGACGATGCCACTCGATAGAACATCCATTAATTTAACTATTTCCCTCCTGAGATGTTGGAGATCTCTTCCCTCCAATGCCAACTTCAGTATGTCATGCAAGTGTACTATCTCCTTTTTGTTTTATAGGTGAGTTGGAGGGAAAATGCCCCCAATCTATGCATTCAAACCCTTGAGAGAGTACCCGAAAATATCCACATGTAATTCATCACCCATCACAAAACCTTGCTTGAGTAGCAAGCTTTACATTTTCATGAACACCCTATAGTGAGGGATCATGTCATACCAATTCAATTTGAAAACCAAGACCACGTGTGAGTGGAAAATAAGTTTAGGAGCATCAGGTATCATAATGTTGTCACCAATAATGTTTCTTATCGCCTCCAACATGTCACCCGAGACTGCTTTGAAGGCTACCTTCATATGTCTACCCAAATAGGAGCCCAATAATGGGTGTTCCCAATCTTTTGTTTGCACAAAAATATGCAGATTTAGGCATCGATAATCCATGGTTACCAAATTAGAGACACCTATAAATAGACTTTTAGCAGATAAAAATACTACAAATGTAGGGGTGAACAATAGGTTTAATAGCTCATCACAACATAAGTTTCCATCACTACCAAAAATAATTGAGAAGAGAACTGAGTTAATGTGACACGCTTTGGTGATCTGCCCAATTTGCTCATCTTGAAAAATCAACATGTAAATTATACTACCTCAGGAGGTAGGAACTTTATCTTTGTCCTTCCCAGTATACTCCGACTCCATGCCTACTGCCACGACATATGCATACCTCATCGCTTGCATAGGAAAGTAACATAGGCTACACACAGTTTTTGAAGGTGCACTAACATGACATAGTAAAAGATTTGAGCTTATATGATATTTGGATATGCTAACATATATCCTTTTTTGTATAAACTTTGGAAATATGGCACATTTGATCATAGAACACCTCTTCTTTATGCCATAGGAAGCCCCTAGCACATGTTACGAATGATATTCATCCTTAAGGAAGTCTAGAAATCTGTTCTTGTGCAATGTCATAAATTCCAATTCCAAATCCCCCTCAGCCCCATCTACTCCTAAGTTGGAAAGCCAGTCATTAAAGTTGTTTTCTTCCCTGTAACAATGCGAGAATGTGTATACTAATAACCTAGAGAGAAGCTTAACCACTTCTTGAAGGACATATTGGATTTCTCAATTTAATATAGATTTGGACATAAATGAGGATATAATTAGGAGTGAGTCTCCTTCAATATGTAAGTCTGCAACTCCTAATCTTAAGGCCAATCTAACCCTAGATAGAATAGCCCTAGCGTCGACCATGTTATTTGATCCATCTAGGAGCCTACAATGACCAACTACCAAAGTGGATTTATCTTCTTGTCTAATCACAAAACCCACACCGCATTTCCTGGGGTTCATTTTACATGCACCATAAAAATTCTGTTTGTAGAATTATGAATCAGGAGGGGTCTATTTGATGTCTTTCCTAGCTTGTAGTTTAGGAATTTTCCCAATAAGAACCCCTTTGAATGGAATAGATATGATTTTCCACTTGTTTAGAATTTTATTATCGAGGGATGAAAATGGAGATGAAAGTGTCTTGACCTTTGAGACATTTTTATTTACCATTTCTGATACATATTTCTCCACCAGTGTGTAGACTTGATCCACCAATGCCTTCTATTTTTTGAAAATTCTCTTGTTTATCTCCCACCATATTCACCACATGACTGGAGCTATAATTTACTCACCAAATTACTGAAAATAACATCTTGGTATATGGTAAAGGCCACTATTGCAAAATCCCATATAGTGTGGTGTGAAGGGGGCCTTGCCACCCAAGTTTGTTCAAAGTCTATTTCCATATTTCTTGCGCAAAATCACACCATTCCAAGAGGTGGTTGGAATCCTCCACATCCTTTCCACATTAAAAACATGTAAATGTGTCTGAGATGCCAAGGTCTTTGAGGTGTGTGCTAGATAAAATCCTATCTTGGATGGCCAACCACAAAAAACCCCAATTTTTAGAAGAATAGCGTTGTGCCAAGAAAAATTTAGGATAGGGTTAGAAGGATTAGCACTTGTGACTAAATATTTGTAACCCTCTTTGACTGAATATCCAAGTGAGTTACTTTTATCTAAATTAGCATGTCTGATGTACCATTGATAGATAGGAACCACTGCTTAAGGATGCCCTCTAATTCTTGTTTCTCAATTATAGGAATGGGTAAGAGAGAAGGGTCCTTCCACTTGGCTCTCCCTTCAATGAAGATGAAATAATATTCTACTTTCACCCCCAATGTTGTTCCAATATGATTCTAGCCTTTAGGAGACTCAGATAAGTGGATAATTTGGGAGAGCCATTCCATGAATCTTTCTAGAATAGAGCCTAATTTCTTGAGTTAATAACCTAAGATAGGTGGGGAAAGATGATACCTCTCGTTTTTACAATGAAGTTCCACATGACTGAACCCGAGGGAGGATTAGTAAGTGAAAATATTCTTGTCGTGTCATCGGAGTCAAGGTATTTGGTTCTGATGAGCTTCACCCATAAAATGTGTGGGAACTCATATATTTCCCAAGATATTTTAGCACCAAGATTAAGGTTTCTTTCTAGAATTCTATGGAATCCTAAGCCCCCGTTATCTTTAGGTTTACAAAAAGTATTCCATGACACCAAAGGGACCTTCTTCTTTTAATCCAAGTTTCCTTTCGAGATAAAATTTGAGGCATTTCGTTATATTCTTCATCACCCCGGGAGGGGCAAGAATAATTGTCATAATGTAGTTGGGAATAGAGCTAAGGACAAATTTTGCTAGTAATATTTTTCCTACGAAAGAGATCCATCTGGCTTTCCAAAAAGCAATTCTTTCTTTAATACTGGACAAGAATCCATCTCAGAATGTGGCCTTGGTTTTAGTTTGAAAGAAAGGATTGCCAAGGTACTTAGAAGGGGTTTTAGCTACCAAGAACCCAAAAATCCATTGAATTACTCTAGAGGCTTTGGGATCCATATTGAAGAAGAAAATTTTAGATTTAACCACATTTAAGTTTTGACCCGAGGCCTCACAATATTCTGAGAGTGTACTCTTAATGGATCTAGCTTCCTTAACATTTCCTTTCCAAAATAGGAATGAGTCATCAACAAAAAGTGTTTGTGAAATTTCTAGATGAGATTGTCTAATACAAATGCCTTCCCACAAGGCCATAGATCTTTTGAAAGATATTAGTCTACTAAGCCCTTCGGTCAGGATGATAAATAGAAAATGAGAGAGGGAATCCCCCTATCTAACTCCTTGAGATGACAAGAAATATCCACATGGGGTTTCCTTGATCATAATAGAAAACTTTTCTCCTGAGATGCAAGACATGCTCCATTTGATCCTTTTTTATCAAAGCCCATTTTGTCCATAATTAATCTTGAAAATTTCTAGTTGACCTTGTCATATGCTTAAGTTATGTCTAGTTTAAGGATCATGGCCGAAAATCCTTCTTCCTTAATGGAATGTAGCACTTCATGGGAAATTAGGGCCCCTTCTACAGTATCCTTCCCTAGAAAAAAACCACCTTGCTCCTCTGAAATAATTTTGGGTATCAGTTTGCCTAACCGAGTAGCCATAGTCTTAGAGAAAATTTTGTAGATAGAATTCAATAGGGATATTTGCAAAAATTTTGAAAAAGAGGAAGGAAGTTGGCACTTGGGAATGAGAGTGATAGCTGTGTTATTGAACTGTTTGAACATGAACGCATGTTTTCTTGATACTTTAGCAGCCTTAAGGATGTTGGAGCCCATCAACTCGTGATTTTTTTGAAAAAAAGAGGGGATTTAGGCCACCTGGGCCTGGGACCTTATCTCCATTCATATAAAATATCATAGACCTCACCTCTTCCATTGAAAATGGGGCCATCAATGCCTTGTTGTCTAGATCTGAGACACTACTAGGGATGCAATTTATAATGTTTGGTACCTGCATGGGATTTGGGTCTTCCTCCGCAGATAAGAGATTAGAAAAAATTTGACTGCCTCCAATTGTATATCCTTTTCTTTTGAAAGAATGCGGTCATTCTTATCCTTTATTTGGAAAATAGAGTTTTTTATGTCTTTTTACTTTAGCAAATAGGTGGAAAAAAGTTTTATTCTTGTCCCCCTTCCTTAACCAGAGCTCCCTTAATCTTTGCATCCAGAATATTTCCTCATTATGTAGCACTTCCTCTAGTTTCTGAGTGATAATTTTCTGATTCTCATACACATTTGGCGTCAAACCTTGGTTTAGGATAAAATCATTGATGTCTTCAAGTTTTCTTTTGATGTCTTCTTTCTGTTTAAAAATGTTCCCAAATGATGATTTGTTCCATGCTTTTATGTTCGTTTTCATAAAGGATAGTTTTTTCGTAAGTTTGAACATAGCATATCCTGCCACAAAATGGACTTGATACTACCATGGTTGTAGTATGTCTTGGAATTTAATGTCCTTGAACCACATTTTCTCAATTTTGAAATATGGACATGGTTTGAAGGATGAAAGATCCAATTGAATTTCTGTAGTAACTAGTAGGTGATCTGAACTGGTTAAGGTAAGAATCAAGGATGAAAAATAACCATGTTCAAGAAACCAAATTGAGTTCACCAAAAACCTGTCCAATCTAGCTCCAACAAAATGCAATCCTTTTCTCTTATTGGACCAAGAAATTTTGCAATTTGAGGGGACACAATTCATTAATTGATTTCCTTCAATGTGATCCCTAAAATCATTTATTACTTTGGGAAAAGGGTTTTCCCTCCCCATTTTATCTTCGGGACCCAGAGTTGCATTGAAATCTCCTCCCAAAATAATTTTAAGCCCTTGGATTTGATCAGGTTGCTGTGAGAGAGAGAGCCAGAGTCTCTGCTTACCTACCATTGATATAGGACCGTAAACATTAAAAAGGATAAATGAGAACAAAAAAATTGTAACTTCCACTGCCATCCAATTGGTGTTCTTTGAAAACATTGAAACTTGGCATTGATTTCTATTTCACAGAATTGCGAGCCCTCCTGAAACACCTTCCAATGGCGATTGAAGGAAATCCTAGTTCTTCCAGGATATGAATAATTTGTTCCCTGCTTCATCGAAAATCTTTGTATCTTGAAGTAGCATCAAATCTACCCCCTACCATAATATGATCATTGATGAGGCAAGATTTGTTAGAGACATTCAAGCCTCTAACATTCCATGAAACCATTCTCATACTTCCTTCAAAGAGTCAGTTCCTCTCCTACTTCCAAAATATTGTTTAGAAATGAAAACCACAACCTCTTTCTAACATTTCTTGTGAGTTCTTCAAAAAATTTATATTAATTGGGTGCCTATAGCAATCTCATCTTTTAGTTTTGATTTCTTCGATGGTCGGCCCCTTGGTCTCTTTATGGATACCAATTTTTCAATTTTGGTGAAAAATAAAAAATTAATATTCATATATTTATTTTTAATATAGAAATATAGGGTTCATTTATTTTTTAGTAAATGTCTTTATTGCTTAGTTATCATTAATTAATTTATTTACACAGTTAACATTATGACAAAAAAATATTGTTTAAGAAAATCCAACTATTAGAACATTATTATGTTAGAGTAACCTTATTTTGTTTACTATTTTATGTTAACTATTGTACATGAAATTCAACTATTATAATTCCTAAATGACTATGACCATATTTTAATTACTATTTAAAGATTATGGTAAGAAAATAATGTACAAGACAATTTGATTATAAAATGAATACTCTTTTAAGATTCTTTATTGCACAAGACAATTCAATTATTAGAATTTCAGAAAGACGGTGACCTTATTTTAATAACTATTTTATAATTAAATAAGAAAATTAATGTACATCAAAATTAATTATCCAAAAATATTAATGATTATGACCTCTTTCTATTTTGGTACAATTTTTCCCAATTTGTTTATTGTGTTGATAATATTTTGCTAAAATACATAGATCATGCCAGAAATATCAACATTACCTAGACCAATGATTCCATTGTGACAGATACCTCAATTTAACTTCATCAATTTTCAACCCCAATGTATAGTCAAAATTTTCAAAACTACAATTTATTGTCTTCCCTCTATAAATAAGTAGAGGATTGGATGTTCTCTGTATAGGCAAGGAAAGGGTTGAATGTAGTAGACCCACTTCTTGCTTCCAATTCTTCAAATTTATTAATGGAGGCTAAATTTATATGAATTTAGTATTCGTATATTTATTTGTAATATAAAAATTAATAATCAAGATCTTTATTATTTTAGTTATTATTATTGTGCAAGAAAATTCAATTATTAGAACATGATAAGGTTATAATAATCTCATTTTGTTTGTTCTTTTCAATTATCTATTGTATACGAAATTCAATTAGAATTCGTGACTGACTATGAAAATAATGTACACCAAATTATTCATATAGAATAATTACTTTCTTACATTACTTATTTTATCCAAAATTCAATAATTAGAATTCCTAGATGAGAATGACCTCATTTTAATTACTATTTTAAGATTTTGATAAAAAAAAAAATGTACATTATAGTCCCATATAAAATAACTACTGCTTTAAAATTCCTTATTATACAAACAAAATCAATTATGAGAATTTGTAAATGACTATGACCTCATTTTAATTACTATTTTAAGACTAGACAATAAAAACAATATTTAAAAAAAGTCAATTATTAATATTTCTAGCTGATTATGACCTCATTCTACTCTGGCAGAATTTGTTTTCCTAAAATACATAGACCATGACAGAAATTTTCTCTGAATTGTTTATGGTGTCGATAATATTTTGCTAAAATACATAAATCATGACAAAAAATTTCCCTAAATTGTTTAGGGTGTCGATAATATTTATCTAAAATACATAGATCATGACAGAAATATCAATATGACCTAGGTCAATGACTCCATAGTGACAGATGTCTCAATTTAACTTCACCAGTTTGTGACCCCAACACGTACTTGAAATTTTCATAACTACAATTCAATGTCTTCCATGTATAAACAAGCACGGGATTGGATGTAGCAGACAATTTCTGCTTCCAATTCTTCAAATCTCTTGTGTGGGCTTTTGATTTCGATAGGAAATGCAATTGCCTCACCAAATGATGGTTTTACTCAGTAGACATTAACTAACGCAAATATTCAGATACAAAGGCCATATGCTAAAAATCTCTCAGAGTGTTACGGCTTCATTGATGGCGTCCATGACATGTGGGTTTACAGCACCGACAAATCACATGATCCCAACAGCAACACCAGGCCCAGGACAGAAATACACATCAAGGTCATTGATTTAATTTTTATCAACATCTTCCTCTAAAATTTATATGAGATGTTATAACATGGTATTGTGTTTGTTTAATTTAAGGTGGTGTATTGCAGTGAAAGGACTATAAAAAAGGGGTATGGCAATTCGAGGGCGAAGGGTATGTTGCGCAAGGGATGAATGGAGAATGTGTGATGCAGATTCATGGGTATGTCGTACACACCATGGTGATGATATTGGATGTTGTGGATGTAGATCTCAAGAGATACTACACCAATGTAGTGTCACCTGATATTTATGACCGTTGGTTTGATCTGAATGTTATCCATGATACAGATCGGAGAATAGTGACTGTGTTTGTGGATGGAGAGGAGAAGATAACTATAAATGTGACAGGGGGTGATAGCTATTATTTTAAATCTAGAGTTTATGCTCAGACCGACGAGTCATCTTGCATTGATCTCGTTGGAGAAATATCAAACTCTGGAGCAAGTAAATTATGCATGTGAGTGTTGTCGATTATTAGGAGTAGCTATTTTTGGAGTATGTTTTGTTGTGTGTAATAAAATAACCATCATTACTTTGCGGAATTTCAAATTTGACGAAATGACTACTTCTCGAATGATAATGTCCTTTGAAGCAATATTTAATTAAATGGCTTTGTGATTTATTCTATGTATCAAAACATGTCTGAAACTGGGTGGTGGCTAAATTTCACACAATATCATGCCTAAAGAATAATGATTTTAAAATACAATATCATGTCTTTTTAAAAAATATGATATCATATTTTGCATATAAAATTTTATACTAATTTGTGTAGGATGATAAACGACAAGGTTATTTAGAGCGACAAAAAGAGTATGGGCTTTTCTCTCATTATTAGTACGAAATCTAGTTGCCACGCAAATATCAATTTGAGTAGAACCAATGTCATCACAGTCAAGATGATCGATCCTATGAGTACTTTTATGAGTACTTGGATTGTTCCTAGCATAGCCATCAATGTTTACTAGCATATTCTTTAAATCTAATAATATTTATTTTATCTCTATAGAATAAATAGAATTATCCATAAACTAATATAAGAAACATAGTAATTCAGAATAGAAACCATAAGCATCATATTGGCAGAATGACAAGCTTTATTCCATGTAATGTCTTGCCAACAGTCCCATATTCTCAGTGCTAGATTATATTTATAAAGTACACAATGGTTGGTTGAGCATTCCAACTATAGTTCCTACAATTACCTCTCAACCAACTTCCATTACATTGTCATTACTAACTACAACATAAAAGATAAATTATTATTCCCACTAACTATACTATGACTAAAATAAGTGCCCCTCACCCCCCCCGCCACCACACACACACACACAAAAAAAAAAAGTCATCTTATAGAGGACAAATAAAATGGTAGGTATTACATAATGCAAATATACTATAAGGAAGGATGATATGATATCCCCAGAGTAGGGGATGACATCAAGCGTGGGAGCTGATGTTGAAAGAGCCAAATATCTCATTCAACTATCATATGTTTCTCGCATGATATGGTTAGAAACCTCAGGTCTTTCATCAAATCCTTCTAGGTGATCTCTAGAGTCCCTTTGATAGATGCCAATTGTTCCTCATTTCTTGTACATGCTATCTTCTCTTGGGCTTGCTCATTCTCCAACTTAAGCATTCTTTCCTATTAGGATAATTCTTGTTACAATGCCAAAGTAGGTTCATCATCTTTTGTTTGAACCACCTGCGTCACTCCCTAGAGCTGAAGAAATGCCTCCTAGAATGTGTGGTCCATGTTGTATATCACCACCGTCATACCTTCTTTCTTTTATGGAATATGTGGTTTATCCCATTTCTCTGACATGGGATAAATTTCAAAACATGTATCAAACCATGTCTGAAACTGGGTGTTGGCTAAATTTCACACAATATCATGCCTAAAGCATCATGATTTTAAAATAAAATATCATGTCTTTTTAAAGAATATGATATCATATTTTGCATATAAAATCTTATACTAATTTGTAGAGGATGATAAATGGAAAGGTTATTTAGAGTGACAAAAAGAGTACGGGCTTTTGTCTCATTATTAGTACCAAATCTAGTTGCCATGCAAATATCAATTTGAGTAGAACCAATGTTGTCACATTCAAGATGATTGATCCTATGAGTACTTGGATTGTTTCTAGCGCAACCATCAATATTTACTAGCATGCTATTCTTTAAATCTAATAATATTTATTTTATCTCTATAGAGTAATATTTATTTAATCTCTGTAGTGGGGTGGTAGACCTTACTAGCACCACCATAATACCTTCTTTCTTCTATGAAATGTGTGGTTTATCTCATTTCTCTGACATCTTTGGGGTCTCCATATGGGGTCAACCTGGGGCAATGAGGTGCTCGGTGAAGTCCTTCTTACACTTCATTCACATCAATCTTATCCACCTCTTTGAATCTATTGTGATGTGACCTATGTCCTACTAAGGTCTACCACCCTATGTGTATGCTATTGCTATCCTCTCCAATTCTCCAAAGAATTACTGAATGGATGATATGAACCTAGGAATAAAAGCCTCATCATGAGTATACTTTAGTACTTTGTGTCATGTAGCCCCCTCCTCGTGGAAGGATATGTTTCCTTCCTAATAGCTCAAATCCTCTACCTAAATAACCTCATCTTGTTGGTATTGTGAGGCCTCCTATATTTGCCTCTTCTCATTAGTGCACTATTTCATTAATAGGGGCAATGAGGGTGGTAAAATGTTACCAACTCCCATATCCAACTTCTCCAATATGCCATCCATTTCTATGTACATAAAAGGTATATCTTGCCCTCTTGATCTCTTTCCTTAGATTCTCTAGTGATATCCTCTCCCCTATCGATGTCTTCATCTTTAGCCCTTGTGATAGAAGTAAGCTTCAATGGTGTGCTTGCACAATACTACAAGACAGGACTTCTCTTGTCCAAGTCCAATGAGGATCCAATCTTCTCTATAGGAACACACTATCCTCTAGAATATTAGCTTAAGACTCTCCCTAACTCTTCCCTAAGAGTTCAACTATTGTGCTTCACCTTGAAGGACTTCCACCATCAAATTTGTCTCACCATACTCTACATTGTTTCCAAGGCTTTCAATGCCAAATATTTGAAATTATCACCACACATATTACAAGGGTCTTGTATATGCTTTGAATGTTCAATCCACATCCACTCAATCCAAAGTTCATAAGTCTTTCATCACAAGATAGTCGAGTTTCAAATTCACACCCAAATTCCCTATGAGGCCTAAAACACCTTTTAGCCCTATTCAGTGAGTTTTTCAAACTTTTTTCTCAAAACTTGCACACAACCCTTAGAACTAATTAGGGATCTAGATACCCTTTTTGGAAACCTAAAGGATTTTTAAGGTCTAAAGTTCTCAAGTTTTCCGTACATCACTGGTATAGAAAGTATGGCTTTTAGGCCTATTTTGGCTCTCTGTAAGAAATAGATTAATTTCTGTTCAAAAATCTATCCAAATGGATTAGCTAAGATATGAAATTGACACTAGGGGTCTATAGGACTCTCACAAAACTGACTCCACTCTTAGTTCAGTTCTCTATCTAATACCCTTGTCTCTACAAATGGTTTTATCTTCACCATACCTCTAACCAGACTGTGCTAGCTTGCCTAGGGCATGGTCTTAAAAATACAAAAACACCTTCCCTTACCTCCTACTTCTATTTACACTATGTATAGTGGCTACCCTACACATTTCATCCAATCTTTTATGTTTTCCATGGCTGAAATTCATGGGGGAGCCATGGAAGAAAGATTCACACTAGATCACACCACCAGACCACCTAGTTTAGGATTATTTGTCTACAGAGAACAAACTAGATCAAAAATGCTAACACCCTAAAATAAAAGTTCTTAAAAAACACCCCTCTAAATGAAAAAATAGTTGGATCTTATGATTCAATGCACAAACAAGCTCTGTAACACCAAATTCTCAAAAAAAAAAAAACACTAACACAAAATCGCAGTCACTTTTGCTATTCCAAAACTTGCTTACAAAAAATCTCTGCCTCAGGATTAAAGATTGAGAGTGTCTTAGATGCCATGCTCCACCATTCTAGGCCATTTCAAATCAATACCCACTCCTATATTTGTGGGAATCCTATGTTGCCGAGTTGCATGCAACATTTGCAATTTCTTGCAAATGTTGTCATGACAACTTTTGGCATCTTTTGCATTAACTATTCAAACTAGATTCTAGGCCCTCTAGGCTATTTAGTTTGATTAACTAAACCAATTTAATGACCTTAAGGCATATTTTACATCCTTCATGGGCCTAGAACACATTTTGAACCCAAATCCCAACTTTAGACCAACTAGGCCTAAACTAAGTAAAACAACTAACAATGACTACTTGGTGACCTTAGTCCTAACACTAACTCACCTAGTCCACATGACCTACTAAGGCCTAAAAGAAAAGACACATCTCTAACTTGGATAAGGTCAAATACAAGCCAAAAAATTCTAAGGCTTGAGGATTGCCTAGGTGCTCCTACACCATCCTCCCCTAAATAAAAGACTTTAATCCACCCCTGGATTGAGTAAGTTTGTGTCAACCCCCAATTTCTTAAACTCACTTTCCTTGATCCATACTGTATCTACATTAGATTTTCCTTTCCATTTGATCAAGTGTTCTTTATACTCTTTCTTCCTGGTCTTCCTGTAAATTCTAGAATCCAGTATGCTCTCAGCTTGTTTGATTGGTGTAGATGGCAAGTGCAGCTCTTCAACCTAATGTATGACTTCATTCAGAATCTGATCAACATTAGGGATTGGCTCTTTATATAGTACTATGTCTACAACATTGAAGATTGGTGATAAACCCAAATCCTCCAGAAGTTCCACCTTGTAAGCATTGGTACCATACTTGTCTAGGATGACACAGGGACCAATTCTCCTCATTCAAATTTTGTGAGGTGTTCCTTTCTAAAGTCTTGCTTTATTAAGATGAACCATTACTAGGTCTCCAATCTTTAATTGGACATCCCTTCTTCTCTCATCTTCTTTGGTCTTGAGCTTCTTTGTATTCTCAGTGAGAGTCTTCCTGATTGTGTCATGGACCTCTTGCATAGGATATGCAAAATCCTTAGCATATCCACTACCTTTAGCTCCATCTTTAAGGTCTCTGAGTTCATGAATGCCTCTAGGATGGATGCCCATATACAATCTCAAAGGGGATTTTCCCTGTGGTTCTATTAACAATGTCATTATAAGCATATTCTTCTTGTGGAATTAGTTGGTCCTATGTCTGACCATACTCTTTTTTCAAACACCTTAGGATATTACCAAGGCTCCTATTTACTACCTCTAGCTAACCATCTGAATGAGGATGGTAGGTAGATCCAAATGATAAATTGGTTCCCAACTTCTGCCAAAAAGTCTTCCAAAAGTGGCTCATAAACTTGGTGTCTCTGTCAGACACAATACTGAGTGGTAAAACATGACTCCTAACAACCTCCTTAAAGAATGATGAATCTATTTGACTAGCATCATTCATTGTCTTGCATGGCACAAATTGAGCCATCTTACTAAATTTGTCTACAATCACATAGACACTATCCATTCTTTGTCTAGTCTTGGGTAGACCTACCAAAAAGTTCATGATTAAACATTCCCATGGCTTAGTTGGAATGGGTAAGGGTTGATATAGGCCTCCATTTGTAGATGTTCCTTTGTCTTTCTGATAGATAACACATCCCTCAACATATGTCTTCACATCCAAGGTCATCTTGGGCCAAAAATAGAATCTTTGGACTAACTCCTGAGTTTTATTAATCCCAAAATAGCTACTAAGTGCACCATTGTGTTTCTCTTGTATGAGATACATTCTTATTGAACCTCTAGGGACACACAACTGACCCCCTTTAAAAAAAAGACCAGACTGCAAATTATATTTAGAGTATTGACTATGAAAGTGGTTTTTATACTCTTGACATATCTTGTAGATGTCTGCAAAGTCCTCATCTTCTTCATACATGTCCTTGAAGTTGTCAATCCCCATACTCTATAGTTGAATCTCCTGAATGGTTAATGCTCTTTTTCTCAAAGCATCAACAACTTTATTCTACAACCCTTTCTTTTGTTTGATGTTGAATGTATATGCTTGTAGCTATTCAAGCCACTTCATATGCTTATGACTCAATTTGTCTTGTGAGTTCAAGAAACTCAATGGTTGGTTGTTAGAATATACTATAAACTCCTTTGGAAATAGGTAATGCCTCCATTTTCTCAATGCTTGGACCAGAGCATACATCTCTAGGTCATAAGAATAATATCTCTTCCTAGATTCACTCAACATCTCCAAATGGAAAGCCACTGGTCTTCCCTCCTAACTTAGGACTGCTCCAATTTCCACATTGTTGGCATCACACTCCACTGTGAACAATTTTTTAAAGCTTGGAAACAATAAAATTGGTTGAGCTGCTATCTTCTTTTTTAGTAGTTCAAAACCACTATTAGTTTTCTCATTCCAAACAAACTTGGTCTTCATGCCTCCCTAGATTGTATCTAACATAGGAGCACATATTGCACTAAATTGTTTAATAAAATTTCTATAGTATTGTGCAAGACCATGAAATCTCCTTACCTCAGTGCTTGTCTTTGGAGTAGGCTAGTTGAGGATGGCCTCAACCTTGCTTGGATCCATCTTTAATTTATCTTGTGATAGTACAAAACCTAGATACACCAGCTTTGTCTTGATGAATTCACACTTTTATAAGTTGATCATTAACTTCTCCTCCTGCAGCTTCTTAAATACCAATTCTAAGTGCTTGAGGTGCTCTTCTCTTTTTCTACTAAAGATGAGTATGTCATCTAAGTACACTACTACAAATTTCCCAATGTAGTCTTTTAGTACCTCATTCATCAACCTCATGAAATTTTATGGGGCATTTGATAGGCCAAATGGCATGACAATCCATTCATACAGTCCTTTAGTAGTTTTGAAGGTTGTCTTCTACCCATCCCCTTCATTGAACCTTATTTGATGGCACCCACTTTTTAAGTCTATCTTTGTGAAGTATCTAGCTCCTCCCAGATATTCCATTAGGTCTTCTATTCTAGGGATAGGGAACCTATACCTAATGTTAATCCTAATTATTTCTCTAGAGTCTATACATAACCTCCAAGTTCCCCCTTTCTTAGGTGTTAGGACTGTGGGTATGGCACAAGGGCTTATCCTTTTCCTTATCAAACCTCGTTCTAACAATTCTTGGAATTGTCTAGCTATCACTTCATTCTATTGGGGAGTCATTTTATAGGCTTCCTTATTGGGTAGGGTGGCTCGATGGATTAGGTCTATTTGGTAGCTTACTGACCTCTTAGGTTGTAAGGTGGTTGGTTGTCCATCACTCGCTATCCTTTGATACTTTAAGTAGTATCTCTTGAACTTCTTTGGGTAGCTCTTTCATGTTCTCTAATTTGTCTGCAACTTCCTTTGGTTTCAACACTAGTGAAAAGCCAATTACTTCTCTTTCACCTAGAGTCTCTAAGAACTCATTTTCACCCACCATAAGAACATTTGGGCCAGTAGACTTCAATTCTACATCCTCCAACAATGACCGAATCTTTTATGTCACATTGTCTTTCTTGAAAGTGTAGGAGTTTTTCACTCCATTATGCATAGCTATCCGGTCAAGTTTCCATGATTTACCTAGGAGCAAGTGACATGCGTCCATAGGTAAGACATCACATAAAAATTTGTCTTTATATCTCCCAGTGGAGAATTCCACCCAAGCTTTTTCATTAACTAGGACATGTTGTCCTTTGTTAAGCCATGTGACTTTATAAGGGTTGGTGTGGGGTATCCTTGTCATGTTTAGCTTACTGACTGCATCCTCTGACACTATGTTGTCAGTTGGTCCTTAGTATATAATGACTATACCCACATTTCCCATCATTTTACACTTCACTCTAAATAGTGCTCTCCTATGGCTGCTTTCTTCCTTCACTGGTTTTTTTATGAGAGTTCTTCTCATCATAAGGTTTTCTCCGTAGTCTGATTCCAATGGAACTTTAGGGTTCTTGTTCCCACTTGTATCTTCATGAACATAGTTGACTCTTTTTTCCCCTCTGTGTGAAGTACTTCCATTCTCTGGAAACCTATATGCAAGATGTCCTAACTGGTTACAGTGATAACACTTCATGTTGGAAAAATAGTTTCCTCTTCCTTGATTACTACCTCTTCCTTTATTGTTGGCGTTCCTTCCTTTGCTTGAGCTTCCCCTAATAAAGTTAGCTTCATGATATTTAGTGAGATTGGTCTCTGATTGTCCTTTATATTTAGAGCCTCTTCCTCCATAATTAATTCTTTGTCCTCTGGTATCTCTTCCTCTACCTCTTCCTCTTGAAGTATTGGAGTCTTGTTTCTTCTTCAACTTATCCTCTAGCTTGATAGAAATTTGGTGGCACTTTTGAACTATATCTAGAGTCAAAAAACTCATCTCATGTAGAATGGTCCATTTGAGGCCATTAAGATACCTTGCTACTTTCACCTTCCCATCTTCTGCTATCCTTGACCTCATACAAAGTCTTAGGAACTCTTCAGTGTAAGAGTTGAAATCTAGGTCCTTCTTCCTTAGACCTTGTCTTCTCTTATGGAGTTGGATTTCATAATCCTTCAAAATGTAAGCCTCTCTTACTTTTGCTACCATAGCTCTCCATGAAGCAATAGTCTTCTTCCCATCCTTCTCGCTCTCGTGTTGGATGAATTTCCACCAAGTGAGAGTTGATCCTCTGAATCTTTCTTTGGCGACCTTCACTTTTTGAGCCACTGTGATTCCATCACACTCAAAATGCTTTTCTAAGCCCTCTATCCAATCAAGAGATACTTTTGGTTCCATTTTTCAACTAAAAATGGGGACTCCCTCAAATGCTTTTCCACTCATAGCTTTTGTATGCACCCTAAAATGGTCGCCTAGACTTTGGGCCCCATTTATTATTTTATCATTTTATCAAATTTATGAATCAATGCTTTGGAATATTTTCAATTCAAATCAATTTCCTTGATCAAATTGTAATTAATTCAATTAATTCAATTATTTCAATATTTCCTAAGGTTTGATCATTTTTATTTAATTAAAAGATTTAATCTCTCTTTTAATTAAATAAAATTCCTCTTATTTAATTAAAAGATTTAACCTCCCTTTTAATTAAATAAAATTTCTCTTATTTAATTAAATTCAATTTCCCCCATTTAAATAAATAAAATTCTTCTAATTTATTTAATTGAAAGAAAACCTCTCTTTTAATTAAATAAATAAAAATCCCCACTTAAAGCACTTTATTTGTTGAAAAAGGAAATGAATTAAATTAAAAATTAAATAAA
>MU223489.1:807916-821538 GCA_018584345.1 Thuja plicata | reverse complement strand
CAGTAGATCAGATGAATGAATGGTTAAGTAGATACAAGTGCAGAAATATAATAAAAGTTTTAAGAGTTACTGATTCACCCCTCCCCTCTCAGTAAACTCTGTTAGTCCTGAATATTTCCAACATTATATTGTATGTGAACTGTCCATATGGTACCTTCCTACCCATCTATAATGTTCTCTCCTCTTTGTACAATCTTTTTCCACTATACAAGATTCTACTTCCGCTACCACCATACAGGCTGGATTGTTCCCTGTACCCTATACAGTCACTGTACACTCATTGTTCACTGTACATTGAATGGTTCTATCTTCTTCTACAATCCATTTGTACAATATGCAATCCTTGTTAGTCATATGATAAATTTTCTTGATAGTATATGTGATGTTCATCTTTATGGTTTCTTCTCTATATAATACAGAGTCTGTGGTGACCGTAGGACAGGTGATATTCCTAGAACCTTCCATTTGATGTCCTTATGTATGATGTCTTCCTTATAGAATATAGATTCTATGGTGAGCATATGTTGTATGACATTTTTCCTACAATTCATTCCTTTCCTTCTACATGATTCTCCTTGTCTTTATTTTTCTCTCTAGCCTTGCTTGTGTAAAGTAAATTTTTTTCCAACTTATAAGTGCTCATCAGGGTTAGGTTTTTAATAATCCATCTTTTTGATATGGGAAATTTATTTATTTTATAACAACTTTTATTTTCTCCACCGCTCTTTACTATCCTTTACTTTCTATCCTTTATAATTTTTTCGTATAGTAGCTTTTTAATTATTACTTTTCTCCTTTTTTTTTCATCTCTTTTTCTTTTCATCTTGACCCTTTTGACTTTTAATTTTCCCAATCTCTCAATTTTTATAATTCTTTCCAAGAACATGTACCTTTGAATTCTCATTTCCTTTGTGGTCTTTTTAGTCATCCTACCTTTATCCACTTCCCTTTGAATTTTATAATTTTTCTTAAGTGTTTTTTCTTCATTTTCCTAACTTTTTTGTCTTGTCCTTCAATTTCTCAAAATTTTGGCTTCTTTTGAGGATCCTTGTACTTTACTACTAATGAGCCTCTCAAAAGGCCATCGTTTCCATGTGTTTACTTTCCTTTTTTAGCATTTTGTTTTCAAAGCAGAAACTTTAAACTTATGGTTTTTATATATTTTATATGTAAGGACATAAGTAGGTAAAATGGATGGTAAAAACATAATGTATTTTGCTTGAAATTGATTCATAGAAGTTGCGGGATATAAGTGATTACATGTTGAATAGATAGTCCTCTTCCCTATGCTATGATTATGGTTAGTATCCTTCCTGTAGCCAAATGTTGTGCAAGAATATTGAATGAAATCTCACACTTCTTTCTTAGTATTAAATGATAAAATATATTTATGCATCGGAAGTTATGTATGCTAACCATTTTGTAGGAGTCAAGTCATGGCACATTCAAGAATTCTAGCATGGCGTTGAAAGGGTCAACGACAGCCATTACCTTCAAAAGCACCAGCATAAAGAAAGGAATTAAGTAAAGTGGTTGAAGATGGGCATGTCACAGAACTCTCATGGAGGAATGAGTCAGTTTAGTTCCCGAGTAGACATTGCGCACAGATCTAGAACCACTGCATGCTATATTCTGGGAAGAACTTGAAGACTTACTATTGTTGTTTGAGGTTTATTTTATGAGCACGATGTATCCATTAGTGATCCTCATTAATGGAGTGATCCTATATTTAGGTAGTAGTGTATTTCCTCCTTAAATAAGTGGAATTCTATAGTTCCACAGGAGAGAGTTAGTTGATATAAATTTTGGAATAGAATTTGGTATTGTAGCACTATTTATTTTCCAAGTACATTTCCTCCATGAATGAATAGAGTGCATAATTTGAGTTTCAGTCTCTTATCTTGATTGCATTTCTATTCAATCATCCAAGGGGGCCCACTTGGTGAGTGAATCATTTTATTAGATTAGAAGTTATTTCCTTTCTCATTAAGAAATAAATAGAACTCTACTATTCTTGTAGCCACTAGTAACAGAACTGGTACACTGTTCTAGCAGCATAGGTGAGCAGAGTAACCCCTACTCATGAATACTATTTTATTAGCATAATTGCATTCAATTGAGATAGTATAGATTCCTAAAGCATAATGTATTTTGATTCCATAGGTTTAGCAATGAGAATCAAGGAGGTTTGAAGCATATACTTTGCAAACACCATTCCAAGTTTACGTCCCTAGTCGATAATTAATTGAGACTAAATAATCTACTTAGTAGCCATTTAGGGTGTCCAATCCGGAAGTAGCAGTCCAATGCTATGTATTTTTGAGGTGATTATTTAGTCAAGAGATCACAAACCAGGAGATAGAGGCCATTCTAACAAAAATAGTTGTCATTCACAAAAAGGATTGGGCTACTCGACTTCCTGAATCCATCTGGGCTTACCGCACAACTTGGAAAACCACTACTGCATTCACTCCTTTTGAGTTGGTCTATGAGAAATCTATATCCATGCCTATTGAGTTTCACCATAAGACTCTCAGGACGGCATTGGAATTGGATATTAACCTGAACAAAGCATAAGAGGATAGGCTCCTGCAACTCAATGGATTGGATGAATACAAGAAATCTGCACTTCATAACACAGAACTGATTCAAAAGTAGTGAAAGATGTGGCATGACAGATTCATAAAAGATAAAAAGTTTTCCATTGGCAATTGGACATTTCTCTATGACTCAAGATATCAGTATACTCCTAGAAAATTTCAAACCTATTGGTTAGGTCCCTATGAAATAGTCTTAGTATTTGATAATGGTGTCATTCAACTCTCTATAATTGATCCTGTCAAATTCAAACTCCTTGTTAATGGGCATTGTCTAAAGATATATCACAAGCCTGCAAGTCATCAGGACTTCCTACAATAGTTCCAGCAGATCTCAAATAGCGCCCTTCCTGCAGTAGAAGCATCTGGGTCTTCCACCCTGATTTCTGCCAAGCTATGATTTTATTCTATCTTCCATAATAAACACTTCACTTCAATGATTTTCTTTCTTCGTAATAAAAATACACATCATCTCTCTCTCTTCCACGTGTCTACACCATAGCATCACTCCATTAGTGTGTGTCTCCTAGCATTACACTCTTCTTATAGCGCCTCAGGTTAGTAACACATACTTTTGCACATAACTTATTTTATCCATTTATTATTTTTAAATGAGTGTACTTTTCTTTCTCTATTCTTGCACGCAATGGCCTGGTGGGACCCATGTCTTATACTTAGTTGGGGGGAGTGTTTATTTAATTCATGCTTTTTCAATACTTCCAAATTGATTTTAGCAAATGAAAAGGAAAAAACTTTATTTCTTTCTTGTCTTTTCATGGTGACCGTCGTCATGTGGGATCTTATCTGTCCTTTAGTGGTTAAGTCATCATGATTTAAAAGTTGATTTGAAATAAAATCAAAGTGAGGTTAACTTAATAATGGCAATTTTGCGATGTGTTCAAGTGGTGAACCTTAGCACGCGTGAATGTATTTATGAAAATCATTCAACATAATGCTTTCTTACTTAAAATTAAAATATATCCTATACTTCAGTTTTTCTCAAAAAGCAAAACAAAACCATCTTGCGTCCTTAGGAAGGCCTCCATTTTTTTCAATTTTCTATAGCAACTGAGCATATCCTACAGATCTATTTTCTTTATCATTTGCAATGGGCGGAGACCTTTAGAGGCACGAGCCAACGGATCATCAAGTGTTACTTGGGGACCTGACTTCCTGTGAGTTGTTTCATAAATGGGGATGGTTGGATTACTACTTAAGCCTTAATGGCTTTGATGATGAAATTTCTTTTCAATTTTTGAATACTTTGAACAATGGTTTTGTAGTAGTGAAAGGTCTAAGGGTTGAATTTTCAAAATATATTGTGGCAGAGGTAACAAAGTTGCCACAGGAAGGGAAAAAGTGGACAAAGGATATTGACTTGCACTCGGCTAGGGAACAACTTACCCTACATAGTGACCCATAGTTGGAGATTGATAAGAAGCAGGGCACTTCAAGAACATCATTATCCATGGAGTTTTTGTAGCTAACCACATTTATAATATCCTAATTCACCTATGAGGGACATTACAAGTACCTACATGGACTGCATTTCAAGATTCTGAGCGCCCTCCACCATGAAAATAGGCTAGTAAACTTACCTAGTTTTCTTTTTAATATTGTGAAAAAGCAGGCATCTCTTGTTCAGTTAGGAAAAGTGCAATCTATTTCCCATCACTACTTAATTAAGTTAGTTGTAGAAAGGGACTTAATTAAAGAGTCAATTCAGACTTGGGAGGAATTCTTAGCTATGGAAGATTTAGCACCTAGGGTGGTTGGTCCGAGAAGTTAGGGTGTAGGTAGTAGGGTTAACATGGAAATGGGGCTTTGTAAAGTAATCCATAAAATAGAACCCATTCCTAAAGCATCGTCTTCTAGACTTATCCTATCTAGGAAAAGATCCTGTAATGATAACACTCTTGTTTTTGATAAAAAGGAAAGAAAAAGTAGAGAAGTTGTTGCCACTCCTGACACTTCACCATCTGAAGAAACTAGGTCTACTATTGTAAAGGGAAAGGATAAAACCATAGATATAGAGGAAATGACTCCAGAACAACAGCCAGCTGAAAATGAAAATATGAATAAAATGCCCGAGGAACCCTTGCCTTCTTCCAAGGTGGCAACACTAGAAGAACCTCGTGTAGCCATTACGGGGGAGGTGACCTCCACCAAAAAGAAATGCAAGGAACCTATGAGCTCTTTTCAAACCCTTGTGAGGAAGAGTGCTAAACTTTCTGCTAGTTCTAGTAAAGCAAGCAAAACCCCTGATTCAATTATAAATGTCGAATCCTCTGTATCTGCAGAAAAGTCCTCTTCAGAGGCAATGGCTTCAAACAAAGCAGATAGTGATACCCTAGCCCACATTGTGTATGATGAAGCTACAACTAATCCACAAGTTGAATATATCCTTGTGGACACTGATAAGGATTCTTTAGAAACAAAGGGATTTTGCAATAATTGTGGTCAAGATTCTGATGACAGTTTAGAGAATCTTCCTCCTGATGAATTTCCTGCAGTGAATGACGACATTATAGAAGAAGTGTTTGAACAATTGAGCAAGGATGGATTGGACACATTAGCCAAGGTAGCTGAATCATCCCCAGTGAATGATTATATAAAAACCCTTGTCAATTGGAAAGGAAAAGCTTCCATTGATGAATCTTGCCAACCAGATGACTTAGTAAAAACTTGTGACAAGGGGAAATGGGCTACTTACACTAATGTGGAGGAGGTAAAGATCCTTCAAACTACATCTAGGTGGATTAATATTCTTCAGCAAGAACCCATGCTACCCTCAGATTTATCCACACCGTTAGCAGTAGGATTGAGTGTGTACTAAAATATCACCTGGGAAAAGACACAATGGGAACTCGAGACAGAGAAATTAAAAAGGATAATTGAGGAGCAAGATTGTCAACTTGAGCAGAAAACAAATTGGATTTCAGTATTGGAGAGGAGAATTGAGTAGATCACTTAATTGATTCCTACAGCAATGGCATGTAGGTCACCTTCTCCAGTTTATGCATTGTTCCTTAAGGAACAATTTGTTAACTTTCAATTGACAAGGATTATTGAGGGATTAAATCCTTCCATTTCTACACCTCATGACTTCTATGATGCCTTCTGGTCAGCACCTATGCCCATCAACAATCTATTATGTGAATTATATCTACACAATCTAGATGTGCCTGACAATAGAGAATGGAATTCACTTCTTTATGTAGGAGATGTGCAGTTGAGGGCAGTTATGTCCTGGATTCAGAATGAGATCAGTAGAGAGCATCAGGCTCTCCCATATCAAAGTAGTGAGATAGACACACATGATATGATGAGGCCTAAAGTTTAAAGCTCTAGGCGGACATTCCTTGATTGGATATCAATCACGATGAACCCTAGTGGGTCTCGCAAGGTTCTTCTAGTTATAGAAAAAGGATATGCAAATTGGGAACAACATTCTTCAAAAGATATTGAGGCTGTGATTGTAGCTTGTAGGCAGCGGTGGATAAGGATGCCCCATGACTTAAAAATTAGGGAGCCCCATTCTCCATAGAATTTAACTCTTACTACTCACCGTGTCCCATGGTTTATAATGTTGGGCTGCACACAACTACATTATTGGATGCCCTTAAGGTTTCAACCTACAATCTTCTTGTAGCCTTTGCTGGCAGTAAATGAGAGTGCAAAAGAGCATGATATGGTTAAGGAAAGACAGAGGTGGGACAAACTTTGGAACAACCATGGATACTTCAATTATGTTGTTGATGAACTAGGTGAGAAGACCGCCAACGACCTGAGGCTTAGGGCCAGGATCCATAATTTCATGATTTCTAGGGACCAACAATAGTGCATTTGGGGGGAATGATGAGCCTCTCAAAAGGCCATCTTTTCCATGTGTTTACTTTCCTTTTTCAACATTTGTTTTCAAATAAGAAACTTTAAACATATGGTTTTTATATATTTTATATTTAAGGACATAAGTAGGTAAAATGGATGGTAAAAACATAATGTATTTTGCTTGCAATTGATGGATAGAAGTTGTAGGATATAAGTGATTGTATGTTGAATAGATAGTCATTTTCCTTATGCTATGATTATGGGTAGTCTCCTTCCTGTAGCTAAATGTTGTGCAAGAATATTGAATGAAATCTCACGCTTCTTTCTTAGTATTAAATGATAAAATATATTTATGCGTCAGAAGTTATGTATGCTAACCATTTTGTAGGAGTCAAGTCATGGCACATTCAAGAATTCCAACATGGCATTGAAAGGGTCAACAATAACCATTACCTTCAGAAGTGTAGCATAAAGTAAGGAATTAAGTAAAGTGGTTGAAGATGGGCATGTTGCAGAACTCTCACAGAGGAACGGGTAAGTTTAGTTCCTAAGTAGACACTGCACATAGATCTAGAACCACTACATGCTATATTTTGGGAAGAACTTGAAGGCCTACTATTGCTATTTGAGATTTTTGTTATGAGCATGATGTATCCATTAGTGATCCTCATTAATGGAGTGATCCTAGATTTAAGTAGTAGTGTAGTTCCTCCTTAAATAAGTGGAATTCTATAGTTCCACAGGAGAGAGTTAGTTGATATAATTTATGGAATAGAATTTGGCATTGTAGCAGTGTTTATTTTCCAAGTACATTTCCTCCATGAATGAATAGAGTGCATAATTTGAGTTTCAGTCTCTTATCTTGATTTCATTTATATTCACTCATCCAAGGGGGATCACTTGGTGAATGAATCATTTTATTAGATTATAAGTTATTTCCTTGCTCATTAAGAAGTAAATAGAACTTTGTTGTTCCTGTAGCAACTAGTAACAGAACTGGTGCACTGTTCTTGCAGCATATGCGAGCAGAGTAACCCATACTCATGATTACTATTTTCTTAGAATAATTGTATTCAATTGAGATAGTATAGATTCTTGAAGCATAATGTATTTCGATTCCATAGGTTTAGCAATGAGAATGAAGGAGGTTTGAAGCATATACTTTGCAAACACCAATCCAGGTTTACGTCCCTGGTTGATAATTAAATGAGACTAAATAATCTACTTAGAAGTCATTTAGGGTGTCATATCCTGAAGTAGAAATCCAATGCTATGTTTTTTTGAGATGATTGTTTAGCCAAGAAACTACCTTGTCTCGATCAAACTGGTGTGCTAGTGTGTCATCCACCCTTTTCACACCTTCCTTGTACTCGCACTCTAGAGAGGATGTGTCAGTCTCTATTGCTACCTCTTCAACATCCATCATGTTCCAGTCTAGGTGGAAGACTTCATAGTCTTTAATTTACTAGTAAAATATCCCATTGATGGAACTAGTTTTAACCTCTAAAAAATTTCCTAGTTTTAGTATCCCTTTATCATTGGGTTCCATCCCTCCTTTGATGCCAAATTCTCCTCCTTTAGACTCAAAATTTGATGCCAAATATTGGCTAACTATCTAGATCCATGGGTTAATTATATACTTCTTACTATCTCTCTCTACCAAGAGTGTGTTCTTTGTCTAGCTCTTGTTGGCGTTTGATGTGATCAACCATCCTCTTCCAAGGAGTGTATCATACCTTCTCAACCACGAGTCTTCCAATTAGTTTGATGCCATGTTGATTGACACAAACCAAATAGAAGTTTGGAAGCCTGAGTGTTGGCTTGTTAAGGGCTTCTCATGTATCATCTGGTAGTACATTCATGGTAGATTCTATCCATGATGGTGTTCATTAGTATTTTTTCAACTATTTCCATTTCCACCATCATTAGATTCCTCCCAAAGCCAATTGTTAGTAACATTTCATCTGTTGTGGAACTATATTTCTATTCCATTTCATCCTATTCCTTTGTCATCTCGTCATTGCCTCAATCACTAGTTTTGTTAGAAACTACATTGGTAATTGTCACTTTTAACTATGGCTTTCTCTCTAGAAGGCCTGCCCACCCATATATGTATTGTGCCTTGCAACATCTACAACATAGGGGTAAGTGCAAGAAGTTGATTCCATGTATGGTGGAACTTTCATACTTAGCCAAATTTGTGAAATCACACTCAACAAAATGGGTTCCCGCCTAGAATGAATGGGGTCTCTTTTAGCTTTGGGTTCCCAAGCCTAAAATTTTAGAAACAGGGTCCTATTTCAAAATGAGATCCTATTTAAAAATGGGGCCCTATTTTGAAAAATGAATAGACAACCAGTTTTGAAAAAATATTATTTTTTAAAGAAAACCTTTCACTAATTCATTTATACGTTATGATTTTAAAAAAATGTAAACGGTGTAATGCCTACTAGATGAGATCTCCTTTCTAAATTTTTTGAATTTCAAGCTGACTTTTCCTATTGGATTTTGGTTTGGAAAGAGGCTCGGGTAGCCATACCATAGCCTTGGACCTACAACTTAAAGGCTCTACTAGTGTCCATACAAAATAAGGACTTTAGACATATATCTGAAGACATTTTTGGAAGAACATTTTGACAAAATAAAAACCCATTATAGATCATACTGTGTAGATATCAAATATGTAATTGTTTTGTAAATTTGATTATTTGTTTCTAATTTTTATTGAATTTCTACTGAAAGAGGTCTATAAACTAAAGATAATAGGCTATTTTGTTATTTTAATAACTTTTTTATTTGAAACTTTAAAAATAAATTAAAAAATCATATGTTTTGGTCAAATTATGCTTGTCGTACATGAGAGATTTAAAAAACAACAATTATGCCTAACAAAAAATTAATTAAAAAAATATGTTCAACAAAAAAATACAAAAATATTGGCATCTATGTTAATTGTGTTACATACCATTTCCAAAAAGGATTTAGAGAAATAGTTTCATTTAGGTCAAATTTTATTTTTGTACACAAGGATAGTATGGTTGTCAAAGAGAGACCTTTAAAATGTGAGTTTTAGTAATGGCTATTAAAAATGAAATTTTATTGTTTGTGTATTAAACTAAATTAAATATTTGGAAAGTAGACTTTGATTACTACAACTTTTATTACTAATGTTTTTTAAGATTCAATCTCTAAGTGCTTCAAATATTCATCTCAAATGGGATGAATTTGAAAAAAAAAGAAACATAGTTCCACTTTTTGGCCAAAAAGTGGACTCAACTTCTTGCTTGCACCCATAATGTTTATTTTGGATACCAACCAAAAGGTGTGCTAGCATTGCAAGGTGACATTCTTTGTTCCTCTTCTATTTCTTACTCAATGTCAACTTTTTCTTCCTTGAACCTTTCTTTCTCCATAGAAAGGTCAAGGTATGTCTCCTCCTTAGCTTGCATCCTAGTGATTGCCAATATTTGCTCTGATTTTACAATGTCTAACATGTTCACCCCCTTTTTTTGAGGAAACTATTATCATTATGGTTTTCTTTCCCACATCATTTATATAGCATAATTTCACCTCCCTACTCACTTTGACAATGTCATCTGAGGTGGCCTCACTTGTTGCATCTTTGACATTGTATCATGGCTCACCACTTCACATTATATTGGATACATATTATTGTCCGTTATTAGTTCTATTATTGATTTTGTTTTCTCACTCGTTGCACTAACCACAAGGTGAGTCATTTGAGTTTGTAGGCCTAGGTGGTGTGGTAGGTGGGGTTTCTTATTTTCCTTAAGTAAAGAGCACTTGAGTGCTCCTATCTTTCAAGTTGTCTAAGAACTCCTTAACAGAGTGTTCTAATACTTGACAGATATCACAAAAGGAATTATTTGGGTAGTTCACCTTTGTGTGGGATTCAATCTTGCAATAAACACACCACAACTATTTTCATCCCGTATAGCTTCTTTCTTGGCTCTCATCTTCTTCATCATTCATGTCATATACTTTTTGAGTGCCTTTAGAGTCTTGGACTCTCCATCAGTGTTGTCATATGAACTATCATCATCACTAGCATTCTTCATGATGAATGTATTTTTCTCACTTTATATATTAATGCACCAACATCCTTGGGTCATTGGAAATCTTGAATCACCCAAAAATATTTCTCTTTCATTTTGTTCTTAGTTTAGTTCATGTTAGTAGTTCTCTCTTTCTGGTAGTGTTCCTTGGTTTTTTATCATTAGTTGCTACAAAATGCATGGTTTATTTTGGAGTTTTGAACCTCATTTGGATACTTCACTATAGAGATATTAACCATTCATGGTCATTTCTATATACTCTTTAGGTTATAATGGTCAATTGAGTTTTTTTGATCTCGTGAAGTATTTTCCGATTAGTGAAGCTTGGTTACTCATATCCTGATGTTCTTCGATATTTGGCCAGCATATCCCTTGGATTGTGCATCATTTATATATCTTGGCATTGAGATATTTATAATTTAGGTCATGACTTATATTGTTGTATTATATTTAATTTTCTCTTGAAAATGTAATTGATCTGGCCGACTTATGAGTTGTGAAGGCTCTATATATTGAGTCTCTTGATCTTTGTTTAGAAGGAGGTAGATTGCAACTCTTAGGAGATAACTTTGGAAGGTTATCATTATGGTTTAGATATAGATTTCTATTGTAACCAGACATGTATGCTGAAAGTTGGTAATCTACATGGTGTAGGCCAATCTGATGTAAATATCTAATTCTATGATAGTACAATTATTTTTATAGTACATTGATTGTCTATTCTTGTTTTTGATTTTATTGTTTCCACTATGTTGACTCTTGTTTCATGGTTGAACCATCTCCATTGGGGAAACTAAGGTCTTGAGTGCACCAAGTGGTATAACAACAAGTTTGATGTTCCATTGGTGAAAGATTGAGTTTTGATCCATGCAAAGCCCTAGAAGTGTTTATTGTGGGGTGACCGAGTGTAGATTTGAACTGCAATTGCAGAGAAATAGAAGAAGGGGATCACTAAGGAGGGTGTTTCTAGTTCATAACTTTGTTTGGACTATTTCAAGCATACCAAGGGTGATTAGATCACTGAGTTGGAGGTAGGTTGCAAGTGTGTTTGTCAGGTCACCAAATAAGAGGAAATTACAGCCTTGTAATTAGATCACCCAAGCTTAGGCATTTTCACCTGAGGATTAAAATGATTTTTCCTAGAAGGATGAACCCTAGAAGGCTAGAACAGATGATGGAGGAATTATTTAATGACATCAGAAATGAAATCAGAAATGTATTGACTGGATTGTGAAGGAATCTTGGGACTATTGAGGAATATGAGTAAGCTGCTAAATATCTTGAGACTATAGATGATGAGATCCCCAGAGACAAAGAATGATAGTTGAGGGATATGTCACAAGTAATTAAAGTCATAGGATGGATTTTTCTACTTTTACTGGTTCATTTCATCCTAAGGATTTGATAGATTAGACTGGAGAGAGATAATTACTTTGAGCTTGAATATATTAGAGATCTACAAAGTGTTTAGTTTGCGTAGACTAAGTTGAAGCGTCATTATGCCTTATGGTGGAAATAATTGTATAAAGATAGAGAGGAAAATGGTTAAATAAAAATTACTAGATTGAGGGTAATGGTTGCTAGATTGAAGGCTAAATTTATTCATGAGGATTAGGAAATAGAACTATTCAAGAAATTCCAAAAGTTGATGCAAAAGGACACGAGTCTAAAGGAATGAATTAAAGCATTTTATAAGATGACTATTAGATCTAGACACTGAGAGGTATATAAGGAAAATGTGGATAGCTATATTAATGATTTTAGATTTAATATTTAGGATGAGCAGAGTATGTTGAATATTTCTATAGTGGAGGATGCTTATCAGTATAAATTGAGGGAATAAGATAAGTTAAAGAGGAGATAGGGTAATCCTAGAGGAAAGAATAAGCAAGAAAGTAGCAATGGAAAAGAGAAGCAAACAAATTTTATCAAACCTAATAGGAGAAAACTTAGGAGAGGGAATGGTAGAAAATAATTTAAAGGTAGTTGTTTCAAATGTGGTGGCATAGGACATAGAGATATTCAAAATTTTGAAGGATCTAGTAAGAATTTGGGTAGATATAATATTGTAGCACATGAGCAGATTACTGATGAACTTCTGCAAGGTATTGCAGAACCTGAGATAGGAGAACCTTTTATGCTTAGGAGAATCATGATGAGTGATAAATAACCTAAACCTTTACAAAGGAGGAATTTGTTTAGGGTTGTTTGCAAATCAGGAGGTACATATTGTAAATTTTTTATGGATAGTAGTAGTACTGATAATATTGTATCACATGAGATGGTACAAAATTTTGGAATAAAGAGGCTTAAACATCCTTGTCTTTATGGTATAAGTTGGTTTTTAGATTATCACAGTGTGGAGGTGAAAGAGAAATATTTAGTCGACTTTAGCATTGGAGCATACAGAGATGAGGTATTATGTGATGGTGTATCTATGATTACTTTTCATGTTCTATTGTGTAGACCATGGAAATATGATATGGGAGCGATCCATGATTGAAAAATGAATTTTGTCACAATAGAGAAGGATGGAAAAAAGTTTACCTTGGTTCCATTGAAGGAGGTAGGGGGAGAAGTGTAAGGAATATAAGAATGGTAAAGATTTATTTTTAAAAGAATTAGAATGGAGAGGTTAGTAAGGATTAGAATAAGGATCCTGAATGCAGACCCAAGAACAAGTTGGTATCAGACTGTAAGTAGTGTAAAATGGAGTAGTAGAAGACCTTGGTTTCTGATCACACGAAGGATTGAAGAAGTAATTTAGTTGTGTGAAGAAAAGGAGTTAGTGGTACAAAATCTTGTAAAGATGTGAGATATTGCAGAAAATGTGTAGAGTAGAGTAAGTTGATGGGTCTGATAGAAGATGGAGTAGAGGTGCAAAGAGAAAAAGTTGCAGACAAAGAGGATATTTGGATCAAGAACGACCATAGGATTTATGTCCCACATTCTTTCAAATGTTTGTAAGTTTCTATTATGGGAAATTTTCTCCTCACTAGGGGTGTGTGATGCAGGATAATTCTTGGGTTGTTGGAAATAGTGCATCACCCAAAAATATTTCCTTTTCAGTTTGTTCTTAGTTTATTTTATTTTACTAGTTTATTGTTTATGGTAGTGC